>CM069593.1:37389740-37692240 GCA_035771175.1 Paratinospora sagittata
AAACTAGGTTATCTCTGCTCTAAGTTGGAAATTCTTGCTGGCGTGAAGAATTTTTGAAGAAATTTCTACATCATTTCTTCCCAATTGGTGATATTACCCTGTAGCAACGACTATAACCAAAACCTCTTCTTTGACACTTCTTGTACTTGTTCTTAGCTTATTATGAGTCTCCTTTGCACTTCTTTGAAGCTCCTTATTCACCTACAAACAAAACACAAAAACGCAAGTAAATGATCTAATTTAATCAAACATTAAAAATCTATATGCAAGTATGTATTAACATGTAAAATGTGAAAATATTAATATAAACGTGATGCATTTGACTTTAGGAAAAATAGGTAAACATCATGATTATTTTCCTAAGCTAACCTAATGTAAGTAATTCATGAAAACACATAAAACTAACTTCTAAAATTCATAAAAACATCTAAATGGACCTAAAACACTAAATATGAACAATTAATGCAAATATATCTAAAAACTAGCTAAATGCACCTCAAACCTACGAAATTAACATGTAAACTAACAACTAAAACTCAACTTATCAGTGACTAGTTGGTCACTGCAAATAGAGCAAGTGTTGCTCGGTCTGTCAAGGTTGTTCTCAAGCCTGTGAAATTGAGAAACTGTTAAGGTTGTTCTCAAGCCTGCGAAGTTGAGAAAGTGTAAACGGTTTGATCTTCACCCGTAAGAGTATCCTTTAGTGGAGTTTGAGCAAATCATAACTGAGGAGGTTAGGTAGTGGATGTAAACGCGAGTGAACCACTATAAATCTAGTATGCATTGTTAGCTAGCTGCTTTCGTTTTTGTCATTGAGCTATCTTTGTCATATCTTGCTTAACCTGTTTTCATATTATTATCGTTTTAAAAGAAAGGTATCAATCTGCTACGTGTCCCATTCACCCCCCTCTCGGACACATCTTGTAACGCCCGTACCTTAAGCTGATGCCACCTTGACCGTAGAGTACCCAGATACGGGTATTTGTACATGTTTTGATTCCGTAGGTCCATGTCTTGTGCCTGAATGGGCGGAAGGATACTAGAAAAGAGTCTAGAACACATGTTTACATAGAAATTGACCTATTATACACGGAATTTCGATGTGTATTGACCGTGTAGCAAAAAGATCAAAAATCTGGAAATTTGGAAATCTAGAAAACTGAAATGCGTTTCAGTGGTGCTGGAATGGGTTTCACACTGGCTGAAAGGCTTCCAAGCCAAAAAAAATCCTTGAAACACGTTTCACTTGGGTAAAATGAAAATTTTGACTTTTTTTGGTGGACCTAAACTTGTTCATTTAAGCAACTAGCACCTCATTTTCGACTCATTTGCTCATTTTTCACTTAGAAAAGAGGAAAAAGAGGTGGAGAAGAGAAAAGGAGGGGAAAGTTATGGTTTTGGTGATTTTTGCTACAAAATCCCTCTAAGGTATGCCATTCTTCCCCATTTTCTTCCTTTTTTCTCTTTCATGTGTGTTTGCAAGCTTTCTTTTGACCTAGGGTTTGCTATGAATCCCATATTTGGTGGTTCTTGACCTAGGGTTTGCATGTTTAGGCTATTTTATGCTTGTTTATGATGTTAATGGCCTTCCCTAACCTAGAACAACCCCTAATGATGTGAGAATCCCGAAATTTGTGGAGGGTGGTAGAAGAACATACTTAGGAGTTAGGCTTTGCATGTCATATATGTATGATTAGAGGCCATTGAGAACCTATGGATGGTAGAACCCCCAATTTCTAGCAAGAGATTGGAGTGGTTATGTGTATTGACCTAAACCTAGGATTTTGGACTTAGGGTTTGCCATTGGATTTGCATGTGATGCATGTTGATTAGATGGATAAATGTGGATGTGTAGTGGTCCAATTTACTGATCTTGATGGATGGAAACCCTAGGTGTAGTGCAATTTTGGCCTAGGCCATGTAATTTAGGAAATTGCAATGAATTTGGGGATTTGCCCAAATTTGGGGATTTTGACCTAGTTGATGTCAATTGATCAAATTGACACAAAATTAGGCTAATTAATCCTATTTATGATTGAATGCCTTGTAGTATAGTGGTTGGATCAACCTATTGCATTCAATTGGGTTAAATGTGGGTTAATGTAGTATTAAATAGTTAAATTGAGCAATATGGAATTGGCTCATGGGTTTGATTATTTTAGAATCTTAATTGGCCATGTAGTTGGGTTTAAACATGGTTCTTTGACACACTTTAAGGCTAATTTTCAGTATTGTGTGAACCATGTCATTTGCAGGGTTTTGTGAATGATCTAAGTAACCCAAAAAGGCCAATTGGAGGTTGTGGTTCTTAGGAGTGTGTTGGTGCATCGTAGTGTTTTTTTTTATCGGATTGGATTGGCTAAGCCTAACTAATCGAGTTGTGAGTGTCCCTTTACATTTGGAATTCTATATGTGGCATTGTATTACATAAACTGATTTGAATTGACATCTATAAGTGTTATGCATGTTTTAATGTTCAATGAAATGAATTTGAGCATAGTCTATAGGGTTATCAATTTGGTTAGGTCTCCAAGTTGTGATTTCCTTTGGGAAGTCTCGTAAGTCTACTGGTGATCCCCAGTTGTGGACCTGGCAGAGGGTTTTATGGCTTGTGTATAGGTAGGATAACTTAGGTTGATCCTACATGTTGCACGACCCCAGAAATCCTACTAGAATACGAGTATTGTTTGGTCGGATCGGGTGTTGTGTGTCGAGCACTAGGCCCTTGATCTCCCCTTACTCAGGAGGTGTTAGAATTGTATTGGCATGTTTAGAAAATGATATGCATTGTCTTGGTTATGACATGATGCATTATATTGGCATGTATGTAATCTTGTTTCATCACCATGTTATTTAAAATGCTTTTATGATCTTGCCATGTTTTATATAAATGCATGTATATTGCCACTTTTAGAAGACATTTACTGAGCTTGTTGTAGCTCACACCTCATCCTTATCATTTCAGGTTCGGATAGAAAAGTAAAAGGGAAGGCTTGATTGCGGAGCACTCCCTTAGTATTTTGTTGATGTAGGTGTTGTACATTTTTGTATTTTAATATTATGTACATGATAACACCTAGTATATGTATATTTAACATATAGATGGGATGTGTTTAGTTTTGTATACTTTGTGGACTTATGGAATTTTATATTTGGTAATTTTGGAGATGTAATATTTTTATTTATTGTTGTTGATCATGTTTAGATGGATGCATTTATAGGATTGTGTTTTATTGGGATTCGTGTTATATTTAGGCTGACGGGACGCCGGGTGTATCGATGGAGGGTACTACACCCAGGGGTTCCGTGCTGATCATGACGTCACAGATAGTTGGTCGTGACACATCTGGGCCAACAAGATGGGATCGAGAAAGTGGTCACGAACGAGATGAACCAGATGCTTCTTGCGCCATTTGACTCAAGGGAGGTAAAATATGTTTTATTTGCCATGGCTCCCCTCAAGAGTCTCGATCCAGATAGCCTAACGGCCCAATTTTTCCAAAGATATTGGGACATTGTTGGGGAGTCTATTTGTAATGCATGCTTATGTTGTTTTAATGGAAATGGTAATATAGAAAAATTTAATCAGACATACATAACTCTCATTCCAAAATAAAGAAACCTTCCAGCCCAAATGACTTTAGGCCTATTAGTCTATGCAATGTGACCTACAAAATCATGGCTAAAATGATTGCCAATCGAATGAAGTCCATCCTCCCTCAAGTCATATCTGAGAATCAAAGCACCTTTCTGAAAGGCAGGCTGATTTGAGATAATATCATTTTGGCCTTTGAACATCTACATCATATAAAAAGTATTAGGAAGGGATAAAATGGTTATGTTGCAATCAAACTAGACATGAGTAAGGCCTATGATAGGGTTGAATGGGCTTATCTTAGGGTAATAATGCTTAAATTGAGTTTTTCATTGCAATGGACAAACTTAATTATGATATGCGTATCATCTGTATCTTCTTCGATCATCACTAATGGGAATGCCCATGGATGTATCAACCATCAAGGAGTCTGAGACAAGGCGACCCATTATCCCCATATTTGTTTTTACTGTGTGTGTCACGAACCACAATCTTGACGTCATGAACAGCACGGAACCCCGTGTATATCCTTCTAATACACATCATAATATACACGACATCTTAATAAGCCTTCTAATACACATCATAATCCCAAATACACAACAATAAACACATATGAACATAATCAAATAATATTACATTCCCAAAATGGAAGCCATAATTTTTTTTTCTAAGTCCACAGTGATCAAAAGTACAAAATAATATTTAACAATGATTACAACTCATCTAAGTGTTAAGTATACGTATTAGGTGTTACATAGTACAATTTATCAAAATAAATGCGAAAAAGTACTAACACCTACATCAACCAGAGTTCGAGAAATGCTCCGCAGCTAAGCTTTTCCCTTCCCCTTCCTATTCGATGCTGAAAAGATAATAGTGAGGGGTGAGCTATAGCAAGCCTAATGAATGTTTTCTACAAGTGGCTACATACATGTGCATTTATATAAAACATTGCAAGATTCAGTAAAACAGTTTAAACAACTAGAATGTAAACGAGGTTACATACATGTTCAAAATAAGACCTCATGTCATATCAAGACAATGCATATCACTTATGGCATGTTCATGCACCTAAACACCTCCTAGGTAAGAATCGATTCAAGAACATGAGTGCGCGAGACCCATGCTCGAATGACCTCTTACCCGTATTTTAATAGGAATTCCAAGGGCACGTCACCAATTTACTATTCATTCCAAACCCTATTTCAAGTTCAGACGAACTACGGCTGCGCTTACCCTTGAAACCCTCTGCAAGGTCCACAACCGGGGATCCCACTAGACTTATGGAATTTCTCGATAGAAACCCCAACTAGGAGACTCAACCCAAATTGTTTTCCCAATTGACTATGATCAAATAATTTTCATGAGATATCAAATCATGCATACTATTATAATTAAGCATTTAAAACATTTCTATAATAGAATGCCACACATAGAAGACACAAGTAAAGAAACACTCACAATTGATTGGCTAAGTCTAGCCAATCCAATTTCCAATCCAAGAAAGTACTAGAAGATCCATGAATCACCTCGAGTACTTCAATCACCAATTTGCCTACGTGGCTTACTCAAACCAACCAAGGTCCCTACATATAACACATGATCCATACAATACTAAAGATCAGCCAAAGTATGTTAATAACCATGTTCAAACCTAATTCTATAGTCAATTTGAGATTCTATCATGGTCACAGTCATGAGTCAACCCATATTGCTCAATTCAACCTTATAATCATCAAATCAGACTACACCTAACCCAAATTGAATGTCATATGTAACACCCCGTAGTTTTAAGTATGCATATATCAAAATGTATAATACACGTATACATGTCAAAAGTGAGTTGGAACGTGATTTACATAGAAATCGATTAATAACACGTGTATTCCTCAAGTAGATTGAGTGTATAGAAGAAGAAAAGAGGAATAAAGGAAGAAAAAATAAAATAACAATTAAGTATTGTTCATTTGCAGGTGCTAATCACGAAACAGTACCATGAACAGTACTCGTAAGTAATAAAAAAAGAAAAAACAAAAAAAACAAAAAAAAAAAAGAAGGAAGGTGCAGAAGGAAGAAAGAGGAATGGACGGAGAGAACGAAAGAGAGGAAAAAGGAAAGAACGCGAGATTCGCGTCCGATCGGGCCTCGCGGTAAGTGATTTTTACTTTCTTTCTTCGTGAAATTACTATCTAAGCTAGATGTAACGATTCTAGCGGACTAATTTTAGCTATGGAAGTCATTTTACGGCATTTTGACAAATTGGGGTTTTGACCCAACGTGAATGAAAATCTGCTAGGAAGGTAGAAAAACACTCCCTGGACTGTCGGGACCCCGAATATGTGGTTAGATTCCATTTCATGATTTTTGGAGACCGTTTGACAATTTTAATACAATTTACATGTTTAGAATGAATAGTGACAAATAGTACTATGAACAGTGGGGGTAAATGATCTAGTCCGTTACTAGGGCCCTGTTGGGTATCGCGAATTCGGCAAGATGTGACAATAATATGTAGTACTATGGCTAGGCGTTCGCCCCGAGGGGGTGCGCCCACACCTGGGTAGGGGGCGCGTTGTGCAACCCAGGGTGTGACACTATGGCTACCTTGTAACGACCATACAAGGGTTAGACTCGCTCTCTTGCCTTGCGGAGGAGGGAGATTGTGCATTGTGTTATTGAAAACTCATGCAATTTATGTGATTGACATGTATACTATATTTGTTGAATGATACATGTGTTGAATAAGTGTTTGAAATGATTTTAAATGTCATATTTCTCTAATTGTATATAATTGCCATCTCAAGAACTATATTCACTGAGCTGTTGTTTGCTCACTCCATTTCCTCCAATATTTCAGGTATTGAGTCGAAGGGAAAAGGAAAAATCCGTGAGTAATAATCACGTGAGCTTTCGTCTGGTATGTGTATGTATGCTTGGAGGAAATGATATTTTTGTTATTTTGATATGTATAATTATCACATTAAATAAATATGTAATATCACCTAGATGGGTTGTGTCTTGGGATGAAGAAATGAGATGATCATAGATATTTATCAGGTGAAAATTTAATTTGTGGAATGAATGGAATGAATGTGAGAGGACTGATCATCTATATATATATTTGATTTGATCTAATTTGTGGTATATTGGGAATTTTTGTGAATGTCCGTTGAGGCTGACAGTGTATTGTATACTGTATATGGGTATGGATAGTGTATAATACATTGTGCCGATCATGACATCAACCTACGTCAGGGGCGTCGTGACAATATTGGTATCAGAGCCACGTTTAGGATTAAAAGCCTAAAAGATTAAAAGCTTTAGTATCTTATGTTTGTTTTATGGGTTTATGTACGGGTAAATAACGTATCTATAAAGACTTAGTAATCGGATTGTCTGACTTATATGCTCCTTTATCTCTGTTAATGGCAGATTGAAAGGGAAGTATCAGGCAATCATGGATCCACAAGAAGAAAGGTTAACGAAACTGGAAGAAATGGTTATAGCTCAGCAGAGACAAAATGTTGAGATGATGCGTATGATGACACGTCTTCAGGATAGTTTCTAGGGGCCTCCAACACCTGTAGTGCCCGAGGTTGGCGCCAGTAGTGCGGGTGCGTCTGCAGAGTGACCTGTGCCAGTGCAGGAGACAGTAGAGACTCATGATGATATAGATGAGACTCGCAGATACGAAGATGTGATGAAAGCATTTAAGAAGCGTGAACCGCCTATATTTGATGGCAGTCTAGAGTTAGAGGTTGCTGAGGATTGGCTTCTGAGGATAGAAGTTATATTTGAGGACATGCATGCAATGGATAGGGACAAGATTAGACTTGCTCGATTTAAATTTTCGAGTAAGGTTGAGAGATGGGGGCAGACAATAGGCCGAGCTCAGGGACCCATAGATACTTGGGATAAGTTCAAAGAAGTCTTCTACAATACTTACTATCCCCCGTCTGAGGTTGATAAAAGGCATAAGCAATTTATAGAATTGAAGCAAGGGAACATGTCTGTGAGAGAATATGAATATGAGTTCAATAGGCTAGAATTGTTTGCCCCTGAGATGGTTCAAACAGATCTGATGCGAATGAAGAGGCTTAGGAAAGGATTTAATGACCCAATCAATAAAGGTTTAGCTCTTGCTGGTGTTCAGACCTATGATCAGGCAGTGCGACAGGCACTGGATTATGAGACAGTTGAGATGACAAATAAGCCAGCACGGGCAACGCCCACATCACAGGCAGGTATAGAGCAGCAGGTACCCTATCAGGGTCCGAGAAAGCAGAGATGGGACAGAAAATGGTGGGGTGAACAGAAAAAGGCAAAGATAGTTGAGAGGCCTACTGCTATGGAAATTCCAGTTACTCCTCCAGCAGTAACGCTACCACCACCAGCAGGCAGAATATCATAGTATGTTACGAGGCCACCGACACAGGGATCATCGGTTCGGGCACCGTGGCCGCATAGGGGAACAGGCAGTCAGAGTGGTTGGCGTTCCATGTCAGGCACTGCGTCGCAGACAGCTTCATCTGCATATCGCCCTCTTTTCACATGTTATCGATATGGGAACAAGGGACATAAAACGTACCAGTGTCCTTTTCAGCCAGCCTCGCGGACTCCAACAAATCCATCTGCTACTGTTACTATTCCCACGCCTGTCAGGGAGCAAGCCAGGGCTGTTACAGAGCCAGATCCAGAGGCGAACAAGAACTTGGAGGAAGGTATGCTTTCTATTTGCGACACTATGATGTATGTGTTAATTGATGCTGGATCTACCTTGTCATTTATTGCTGGCCACATGGTAGATAGGTTGCATTTAACTCCTGTTAGGATTAGTACACCGTTGGTTCTGAGTACTGCACCAGGAGACCGAATCTACCCAAATATGTTGTGTGAAAAGTGTGTGGTCAAATATGCGGATCATGAAATGATTGTGAATCTTAGGGTTTTAGAATTCCTGGAATTCGATGCTATACTGGGTATGGATTGGTTGGTTGCCTATCATGCCCATGTGGACTGCTTTGATAAGACAGTAGTCTTTAAAATACCAGGACAACCCACATTTATGTATAGTGGCAAAACGTCTTTAAACCCTCTCACTCGAGCCAGGATGGCCACTAATGCAGAGATAGGGATGTTGGCTAGTATAAAGCCAGTAAATGAAAAGGACTTAGGCGTTCAGATAGCAGATATTCCTAAAGTATGTGAGTACCTAGATGTTTTTCCAGAGGATTTACCAGGATTACCACCAGTACGGGAAATTGATTTTATTATTGAACTGATACCTGCTACAAAGCCTATTTCAATTCCACCCTATCGAATGGCGCCAAAGGAGTTACAGGAACTCAAGGTGCAATTAGAGGAGTTGATGGCAAAGGGGTTTATTACCCTGAGTATGTCACCATGGGGCGCGCCTGTCCTGTTTGTGAAGAAAAAGGATGGCAGCTTGAGATTATGCATTGATTATAGACAGCTGAACAGGGTGACAGTGAAAAATAAGTATCCTTTACCCCGTATCGATGATTTATTCGATCAGTTGAATGGTGCTAAATTTTTCTCTAAGATTGATTTAAGATCTGGATACCATCAGCTAAGAATACGGGAAGAGGATGTACTAAAGACTGCGTTTAGAACACGGTATGGTCACTATGAATTTCTTGTTATGCCCTTTGGACTAACCAATGCCCCAGCCATGTTTATGGATTTGATGCAAAGGGTCTTCAGACCATATCTGGATCAGTTCATTATTGTGTTTATTGATGATATACTCATTTATTCCAAGACTCAGGAGGATCATGAGCAACACCTCCGCATCACTTTGCAAACACTGAGAGAGCATCGGTTGTATGCTAAATTCAGTAAATGCGAGTTTTGGATACATGAGGTGAGATTTCTAGGTCATGTGGTTAGTGCAGAAGGTATTTCTGTTGATTCTGCTAAGGTTGAGGCAATCATAAATTGGTCAAGACCAACCACAGTGACTGAGATCCGTAGTTTTCTGGGTCTCGCTGGTTATTACCGAAGATTTGTGGAAGGCTTTTTCCGATTGGCTTCCTCACTCACAAGGCTGACTCAGAAAAATGTGTCATTTGTGTGGACTTCTGCATGTGAGGATGCTTTCACGGAGTTGAAGAAGAAACTAACTACTACTTCAGTTTTAGTACTCCCAGAACCTGGAAAGGAGTTGGTGATTTACGCAGATGCATCACATGTAGGTTTGGGATGTGTATTCATGCAAGAGGGTAGAGTGATTGCTTATGCATCCAGACAGTTGAAGATACATGAGAAGAACTACCCCGTGCATGATTTAGAACTAGCAGCTGTTGTATTTGCATTGAAATTGTGGAGACATTACCTCTATGGGGAAAATTTCACACTGTACTCAGATCATAAAAGTATGAAATATTTGTTTGACCAGAAAGAGTTGAACATGAGACAGCGTAGATGGTTGGAATTCCTAAAAGATTATGATTTCATGTTAGAATATCATCTTGGAAAAGCCAACGTCGTAACTGATGCATTGAACCGAAAACGGGTTGAGACCCAGGTGGTAGCTTGTCAGATGGCCCAGGAGTGGTGACTTTTAGAAAGAGCGACTATGATGAGTGTTCTCTCCATGGCTCCACACGTTGACATTTGTGCTCAGATGCATATACAGGCGACAGATTCTTCTATTCAAAAGATTAAGGATATGCAGCAGCATGATCCTGATCTTGGTATGTATGAGTGTTGGGCAGAGAGTGCAAACATGGCAGATTGGCAGAGAGGTCCAGATGGTGTCCTGCGTTATCAGGGGAGATTATGGGTACCTGTAGATAGGGCATTGAGGGCTGAGATATTAGAGAAAGCACACAGATCTCAGTATACCATTCACCCAGGATCTACAAAAATGTATCATGATATGAAGAGAACAGTATGGTGGCATGGGATGAAGAAAGATATAGCTGAGTATGTGCGGAATTGTGAGGTGTGTCAGCAAATGAAAGCTAAACATCAGAGACCAGGAGGTCAGATGCAACCATTATCGATTCCAGAATGGAAATGGGAACATATCACGATGGACTTTATCACAGGACTGCCCAGATCCCAGGGTAGATTTGACGCCATCTGGGTAATGGTTGACAGATTAATTAAATCTGCACACTTTCTTCCAATGACCACCAAAGACTCGATTGATAGACTGAGCAGATTGTATGTGCGGGAGATTGTCAGGTTGCATGGTATACCTGTTTCTATTGTGTCGAATAGAGATCCGCGGTTCACATCGAGCTTTTGGCAGGCCATGCAGACCCGGTTTGGTACTCATCTCCGCTTTAGTACATCGTTTCATTCTCAGACTGATGGCCAGACTGAGAGGGTGATTCAGATGCTGGAAGACATGCTCAGATCATGTATTTTAGAGTTTGGTGGGACTTGGAGTGAAAGTTTACCATTGTGTGAGTTTGCTTATAACCACAGCTATCAGGCCAGTATTGGCATGGCACCTTATGAAGCGTTGTATGGTAGGCCGTGCAGATCTCCAACTTGCTGGTATAAGGTTGGAGAATCACAGTTGTTGGGACCGAAAGTTGTTATTGATCACACTGAGCAGGATAAACAGATCAGACAAAGACTGAAAGTTGCCCAAGACTGACAGAAGAGTTATTTTGATAACCGCCACAGACCTTTAGAGTTTGCAGTAGATGACCTCGTGCTGCTTAAAGTCTCGCCACGGAAAGGTCAGATGCGGTTTGGGGTGAAAGGAAAATTGTCTCCTCGTTTTATTGGACCGTTTAAAATCACAGAGAGGATTGGTCCATTAGCATACCGGATTGCTTTGCCTCCTCAGTTATTCGGTGTTCATGATGTGTTTCATATTTCAATGTTGAGAAAATATCATACAGACCCGACAAAGTATCCACCCTCGACACATCTTTTAGATGTAACACAGTTACAAGTTGGGGAGTATGCTACATATGAAGAGAAGCCCATTCAGATTCTTGATAGGAAGGTTCAGCAATTGAGAAATAAAGAAATTCCTTTGGTCAGAGTCAAATGGCAGTTTCATGATAATGAGGAGCAGACTTGGGAACGTGAGGACTGGATGAGGGAGATATTTCCTGTTCTTTTTACCACGTGAGGTACATTTCTCCTAATCTATTATATTTCGAGGACGAAATTCCTTAAGTTGGGGAGATTGTAACACCCCGTAGTTTTAAGTATGATTATATCAAAATGTATAATACACGTATACATGTCAAAAGTGAGTTGGAACGTGATTTACATAGAAATCGATTAATAACACGTGTATCCCTCAGGTAGATTGAGTGTATAGAAGAAGAAAAGAGGAATAAAGGAAGAAAAAATAAAATAACAATTAAGTACTGTTCATTTGCGGGTACTGTTCACGAAACAGTACCATGAATAGTACTCGTAAGTAATAAAAAAAAAAACGAAGGAAGGTGCAGAAGGAAGAAAGAGGAATGGACGGAGAGAACAGAAGAGAGGAAAAAGGAAAGAACGCGAGATTCGCGTCCAATCGGGCCTCGCGATAAGTGATTTTCACTCTTTTTCTTCGTGAAATTACTATCTAAGCTAGATGTAACGATTCTAGCGGACTAATTTTAGCTGTGGGAGCCGTTTTACCCCGTTTTGACAAATTGGGGTTTTGACCCAACGTGAATGAAAATCCGCTAGGAAGGTAGAAAAACACTCCCTGGACTGTCGGACCCCGAATATGTGGGTAGATTCCATTTCATGATTTTTGGAGACCGTTTGACAATTTTAATACAATTTACATGTTTCAAATGAATAGTGACAAATAGTACTATGAACAGAGTTGTGAATAGTGAACAGTGATGTAAATAGTGAACAGTGAACAGTGATAATAGTGATGTGAATAGTGATATAAATAGTACTATAAACAGTGATGTGCATCCAATGAAACTCCAGTTTTAGATCATAGAATCGTAGAGAACTGAATTCCAGACGTTTCGATACTAAGATCGTGATTTTTGGATATGATTTGATGTTTTTAGTAGCTAAAGATATGATAAATGGTGATTCTCATGATAGTCTATGGTTCATTTCAGTGTTTAACTTGAAAGTTGTGCATGGATAAATGTTCTTGAGGAAGCAATTATGAGGGATGTTTATTGTTACTCGATTTGGCTTAGAAACCCAGTGTAACCACTGTCAGTATAGTTTTCTTGATTTAGTTTGTCACACCCCAGTACACAGAACACCGCAGTGTCTAGTACCCCGGGATGTGATGGGTACGCATACCCCAGCCACTATATACCACATAATATTATCACATCCCAGTACACAGCCCACCGCAACGTTTAGTACCCCCGGGATTATTTGTCCACACTATTCACTATTCATAAATAGTGCAGGGCCTCCCCCAAATTCGAACTCACAACCTATAGTTTGAATCCGAACTCTGAGTAACCACTGAGCCTATTTATGAATAGTGAATAGTGTGGACAAATAATCCCGGGGGTACTAAACGTTGCGGTGGGCTGTGTACTGGGATGTGACACCATAGGTTGATTCCCATGATCCCAAACACTATAATGCAAAGCATTCAATCATATTAAGGGTTAAATAGGCTATTCCTCAAGTCAATTACATCAATTGACTAAGTTCAAGTCAAAATCCCCAATTTGACAATACATAACCTAAGGCCGAATTGAACTAAGTCATACCATATTAACATAGGTTCAAACATTCTAAACCCATGAATCTACTTAAATGAGGTCCAATAGATGATTCCCAAGTCAATTTTGTCAATTGACTTGGTTTAGGTCAAAAGCCCTAATTTGGACAAAATTCTCAATTTACATGAAAATCCCCAAATTGCATGGAAATGTCAATTTACATGGCCTAAGCCAAAATTACCCTACAATTAGGTTCCCCCTATTCAAGATCAGTAATTTAGAGTGTCATACATCCATAATTACTCATCAATTTCATACAAATCACAATAAATTTGAATAGAAAACCTAGGTCAAAACACTACTTTTAGGTCAAGTCTATGAAACCCCTCAAATTTCTTGCTAGAAATTGGGGGTTTCACCTCTAGAGTACTCCACATACACTCTAGGTCAACATATATTAATTTCAAGACTTAATTCCAACTTTGATTTTCCATCACCCTTTCAAAAACGAGATTCAATAGAACCCTAGGTCGAAAAAATTAGTTGCATGCTTGTAAGAGAATGATGGAAGAAAGAAAAATGGGAATGAAATGGTTACCTTGATGATCCTTGAGCAAGAATCCACCCCAAAACCTCTTTTTTCCGTTCTTTTTCTCTTCTCCTATTCTTTCCCCTTTCTCCAAGCTCTCTAGCACTCTTGAAGGTCGAAAAATGAGCGAGTGTGAGAAAATCCCATTTTGGTTTGTATTTATAGAAAAATTTTGGGCCCACAACTCAAAATACACTTAAACAAAAAGAACAATTTTTTTTTTCTGCTGCAATTACTTCAACTTAGATACTCAATGTTATGCAAATGACTCGTCAATTTAACATCTTTACCGTTCAAAACTTTTATGAGTCAGTTACCAATATTTCGGTAAACGTTCATCTCAATCGAATAGTGGGATTACGAGATCCAACCGTTTGATCAAAACTGCACAAGAAAATTCGTAAATCCGAAAAACACTGTTTGGAGCTTTATGACTCACAGTAGACAACTCCAATCAAGATCTTCACCTTTCATAATGAAGATCTATCAGAGAAGAATAAGCCGACAAACGTTTAGCTCAATCGGACCACGGATCTAGGAGATCAAGATATTGTTGTAATCGGTGACAGAAATTTCTTCCTCCATGGAGCGAGCTCCACTGATCCAAAACACCGTTTTCGACACGTTTCGACGTCGAACGGGTCTCCGATCATTCCAAAACTTCATGCAAAGGCACTCGAACCAACGCACGTCGAGCATCATATATGTATACGTACATGTATTTAGGTACTATACGGGTCAAAATGATGTCATCCTAAGGTACGGGCGTTACAGTGTGTTGGAGGCTTATCAGCCATTCTTAGAAAGGCTGAGAGAGGGGGAACCATAGAAGGACCAAAACTTGGATTGGACAACCCAAGGTTGTCTCACTTATTGTTTGCTGATGAATCTTTGATTTTATGCAGAACTAATTCTATTAACAACTACGCAGTTCAAACCGCGCTTCGGAACTGCGAGGATGCTTCGGGACAAAAAATCAACTACAACAAGTCATCACTATTCATTAGCCCAAATGTCAGTGGAGAAGTCAAGGATTTGTTTATTGGAAGATTAGGAATCCAAAACTGTGCACATCAGCCAATGTTTTTGGGATTGCCATCTCTTGGACACCGAAGTACGACAAAAATGTTCCAATTTGTGAAACATAAGCTATGGCAGTCCACACAACATTGGCACTCGAAGCTCTTCTTTGTGGGAGGAAAGGAAGTCCTCATCAAAGCTATCGCGCAATCCCAATCAGTTTTCCCAATGAGCTGCTTTCGAATATCGAAATCTCTTTGCAAACAGTTGAATGGAATTATGGCCCGATTTTGGTGGGGAGAAACAAATGGTAATGCGAAGATTCATTGGAAAAATTGGAACAAATTATGCACTACAAAAGAATCTGGTGGAATAGGGTTTAGAATAGTGGAGGTTTTCAACCAAGATCTACTTGCAAAACAGGGTTGGAGAATCCACAGTAACCAAATTCCCTTCTTGCTCGCATATTCAAGGCAAAGTATTTTCCAAACTCATCTTTTTGGAATGCAACACAGAAGCAAAGGGCATCACATTTTCCAAACTCATCTTTGGGGTCGAGAGCTGTTAAAGAAAGGAATGAGATTGAGGGTTGGTGATGGTACCAATACCCATATGACCCAGGACCCATGGCTACCAAGACTTTCATCCTTTAAACTGATCACTTCCTCATCCAGTGAGTTGGACTGCCCAGTAGCAAATTTCATAATAGGGGATAATCGATGGAACAATGAACGGCTACGAGAACATCTTCTCCCAATGGATGTCGAAGAAGTGTTGAAAATACCCCTGAGCATAAGAAGACCTCCAGACTCTTTAATTTTTCACTACAAAAAAAATGGACAGTATACAGTCAGGAGTGGGTATTGCATGGCAATGAAAAATGCTAATTGTGGAGAGACTCGAATAGGGATGAAACCCAAAAATTTTGGTCAAAATTATGGGCAACTCGCATTCCACCAAAAACGAGAATTTTCTTTTGGAGATTTGTCCATAACATAATCCCTATGCATGAAAATCTAAGGAAGATGAAGGTCATTACAGATGCAACATGTAGACTCTGTCATGATGAAATAGAGACAACAACCCATGCAATATCCAGATATACAAGAGCAACAGGAATGTTGGACTTAACGAATCAATTCATGAATGACAAAAAGATCACGACCATGATGCTCAATGGAGATATAAAAAATGCAGTTCAAGCAGCTTGCAAAGATGATTTGGAAAGGCTTATGATTACCTCATGAGCAGTGTGGAATGATAGAAACAACATTTGCATTGAGGGGAGGGTAGAACCTGAAGTAGTTGTCATTGAGAGAGCTATGACAACCCTTGAGAAGTTCAAAACCATCAGTGAAAGACCAATGGTGGCAAAAGTCAACAGAAACCAAAGATGGCAACCTCTACACCAAAATCAATTGATAATGAATGTTGATGCCAAGTTGGATGGAAAAGGCCTTGTGGGCATTGGTATCATAGTAAGAGATCATCATGTCCAGGTTATTGCAGTAATGGCAACCAAAGAACATGGTGGTGCACAAGCTGATGTAGCCGAAATTTGTGCTATAAGAGTGGACATGGAATTTGCAGCTGAAACGGGCATACCATTAGATGTGCTAGAAGGTGATTCGGTTGGGGTAATGAATGAGCTTAAGAGAGGGGAGCGAAGTATCACATAAACTAGAGAACTAAGGGAAGATTGCAAACATTTTTTTTTACCGGTGGCCCAATCTATCTATTTAGGAAGTGCCAAAATAATGTAATAGAGCTGCTGACAGGCTCAGTAGACTAGGACTATACTCACCTAGTACTCAAATATGGATAGAGGAAATCTCACCTCTTATTGTTGACCTTGTAATTGAGGAGGCATCTCCTCTCTCTGTTTCTTTTGATTGCTAATATATCCAAGTGGACTTTCAAAAAAGAAAAAAAAAAAGGTCCTGAAAGCAAATGGTTTTATCGGTCAGTTCCTTGATTTTGATTTACTATATGAAATATTTTTAGTTATTTAACAAGTTCTTAATTGTCAAAGTTAATTTTATATGCAATTCGGATTGTATGACAATTTATAACATGTTCATATAGGTTTTTTTTTTCTATTCTTTTCAAAAGTTGTATTGAATTGATTAATTTATTTTATTTTATTTTTCACAACGGTCATTATAGTAACAAAATGCCATTGCAACTATAAATAATGTTCTCATTAAGTAAAGTATATCATTTCTCTCCCACCCACCACCATTCTCTTCATCATCTTCTTCCTTATTCAATTCCTTCTTCAATCACTTCTCTAATCTACACAGTTTCTTGCTTCTAACTACTATTTCAAACCTCTAAGATTCAACTTTGAGATATTTAAATCATTTTGAGACGATTTTAAAGTGTTTGAATCATATTTTAGTGTTTTGTAGTGCAATAAAAACCAAGGTTGGGGCATTCAAAAACTCCCACTATCAACATATTTTAGTAGCACTATGGCACAAGAATCAAGCTTGGGTGACGACGTACATCAAGCGCTGTAAGTTTTTGGCTTATTTGAATGGTTTTTTTTTTCAAAGAAATCGCACACTGGTTCGATCCTGCATGGCCGAATCAATTACCTAGGTTCGACCACATAAGGCTAAACTAGTGTGCAATTTCTTGTTTGGGCACTTAGGGTTGAACTAATTGAACGTGGTTCGACCCTATGTGGTAAAACCTATCCAAACAGAAGCTCATCCCGTTGGCGAGCTTCTGGAAACATTTTTTCTTTAAAAATCGTATGATATTCTCCATTTAATGAATAAAAATGCATGAAAACTACAAAAAAAATATAAAAATATGTGTTTCTTAGTGAATTAATGGATTAAGCAACCAAAATCTTTCGAAGAATAAGAAGTGTTGTTCTGGTTTCTTGGAAGGAGGAAAAAATGGTGGAGGGGTTTTACAGTTTTGAAGAGAGGGAGACGAAAATGGTGGGAAACCTGTGATTTTGAAGTTGGTGACTGGGGTTTTAGTGAGAAGAAGACGTTGGGAATGAGAGAAGGGAGAGTTGTGAGGGTAAGGGTAGTTTAGGTGTTTTTGATTTTTTTTTTTTTGTGAGGTAAGAGTAGTATTAAAATTTTGGGTGGAGTAAATTTAGTAAGTGGGTAAAGATAGGGGAAGATCGGGGTTCAAATAACAGCCCCCAATACTATTGTAAACTCTAATAATTTTTTAATTTCTAAAATAAAATAATTTTTTTTTCATACAATATAATTTTATTTTATCTTATTTATAACAAGATAAAAGTTTTTTGAGGTAAAAATATTATCATTAAGATCTATTTTCTAATAAGACCATCTTAGTTTCTTATTATTGAAATTCTTTTTTTTTTCTTTTTGGTATTATAAATTTGTTTTTTTCTTAATTATGTGATTTTACTTCAACATTAAATATTAACAGTTAATTAATTTGAGAGTTGTTATTATTTTTTATTTCAAAACTTGTTATTTACTATATTATCTATTTTTTTATGATATTATTTTATATAAATCTTTAATATATAAGAGGGCAACTAAATGAACCCCACTTATGGACTATCTACACACCAGCCCACATTTTTTTGCTTATCCCTAAGATACCCTCAATCAAATATACTAAACTAACCTTAAAAAAAAAACAAAAAAAATACCCCTCTTATTCACACCCCACCGTCTTCTTCTTCTCTCCAACGCCAATGCCCAAGCAACGCCCTTTCATTTGTCTACACGTCGTAATCGTTGTTAGTAGACTATTGCAATGCTTTTTTTCTTCATTGTTTAACAGCTTTTGTGGATGTTTTGTTCAACGGATGATTGTTTGATTTTCTAGGGTAAATCATTCAAAAAATACCACCATCAACACACATTTCAATCAATATGGCCAAAGAAGATTGTTCTCATGACGACGCACATCAATGAAAGGTAAGTTTTGGTTATGAGCGAATGGAAATGGCATTTTTTTTCAAAAAGATCAAGTTGAAGGTCGGCCCTGCGAGGCTGACCGTTATACAGGAGAGTCGGCCACATAAGGCCGACCTTTCTTTATTACGGTCGGTCACAATTAGCCAACCTTAGTGTGAAAGAGTCGGCCCTAATTGCCCGATCCTTCCATTTATTACACCTATCCAAGTTTTTGTGCATGAAATTGTTATTTTATGCATTTGGGTATATTTGATGTCGTTAATGACAATTTTGATTTATTTATTGTCTAATTATAAAATTTTACATAATTTCAGGGTGAAGAACTTGCAATGGTCATTGATTACATGGAACAGTTCACCCTTGACAGGGAGTTTAGTACACGAGAGGAACTTGTTTCCTGGGTCCAAGAGGTTGGTAGAAGGAATGGTTTAGTGATCATAATGCAAAACTCAGATGTTGGGGGTAATGGTAGGCAAGCCTGGGTTAATTTTGCTTGTGAGAGATATGGCCGTCATAGATCCACTACTCAGAAATCTTTTGTTGGTAAGAAGGCAAACAAAAGTCAAACTGGCACGAAAAAGTGAGGATGCACTTTCTTGTTAAATGGCAAGAATCCTCGGGACGGTGAGTGGACGTTAAAAGTTGCATAAGGCACCCATAACCACCCCGTTGCGAATTACTTTGAAGGACACTCATACTCCGGAAGGCGGAATAACGATGAAGTAGAAGTCATGGTACAAATGTCAAAGAGTAATACCCGACCAAAAGACATTGATGACTTTAAAAGACAGAAGTGTTAGTAATGCATCGACATTGAAGACAATATACAATGCCAGACAGAAGCATAGGTTGTTTGAATATGGAGACAGTTCTCAGATGCAACAACTGTTGCACAAGTTAGAGGAAGAGAAGTACGTCGAGTGGCACGGGTGCAAAAAACGCACTGATGTTGTTGAAGATATATTTTGGGCTCATCTTGTTTCAATGAATCTTTTGAGGTGTTTTCCATATGTGCTTCTGATGGACTGTACATACAAGATGAACAAGTACATATTTTCATTATTGGAGATTGTTGGTGTCACATCGACGGATATGACATTTTCAATGGCATTTCTATATATGGCATCTGAAAACAAAGAAAATTACATGTGGGCACTACAAAACTTAAGGGAGTTGTTGGATGGGTGGTCTCTTCCCAAGATAATTGTGACAGACAAGGGCTTGACCTTGAGGAATGTTGTTTCATGTGTGTTCCCTGATATAATGAATCTGTTTTGTACATGACACATAAACAAGAACGTGCTGGCCAACTCAAAGAGCAAGTTTGCAAAGAATGAGGACTTTGAAGCTTTTATGAAGAAGTGAAATGAATTAGTTTTTTCTGATACAGTGAAGAAATACAATCATCAGAAAAATGTATTGTTTCAAGAGTATGCTGAGTACCCTGAGGTTATTACGTATATCGACACGATGTGGTTGGTACCCCACAGGGAAAGATTTGTGAGGGCGTGGACGGATCAATTTATGCACTTTGGCAATACTACAACCAATAGGGTGGAAAGTGCACATTCCAATCTTAAGAGAACTTTAGGGTCTTCCCAAGGCAACTTCGAGACATCATGGACTGCAATCAATACAATTTTGGCTTTACAACACACAGAGTTCAAGTCATCATTTGAAAAAAGTTTGAATATTGTTCAGTATCACTTCCAAGATTCTACATTCATGCATTTGTGTGGGTTTGTCTTTAGAGCTGCAGTAAACAAGATATGGGAGGAGCTAGCTCGTGTTGACAGTGTTGGGTTGGACCGAGATTTATGTGGATGTGTGTTACACAGAACGCATGGATTGTCATGCACACACGAGCTTGCTTTATGTAAGCAATGTAGCATGCCCATACCTCTAGCTGATGTGGATATCCATTGGAAAAAGCTAGATCTTACTCATAAGAAAGTAGAGGACAACGAGATGAATTTCAATTTTAGGGCTGAGTTGGGTCTACTTGAGGATAAATTTAATAGTTATGATGCCTCTGGAAGAGCTAGAATTGTACAAAAAATTAGAGAGATAGTTATTTCATCGACCTTTTCTCTAACTGTGCCCGTAGACAAGAAGAAAACAAAAGGGCAGTCGACTAGGAAGAGTTATCGGTCTACAAAACGAGATCCCTCATCGTCTGAGCATGTTTTGTTTGCATACTCCACTCGTTCATCAATCTCAGCATTGCAAAAGACCAAACCGAAGAATGATGAACCAAGTAAGGTCCACAAGACACGCTTGCAAATGTCTTATGGATCTCATGGATATCTAAATCAACTCCCTCCTGGCTGGCATCAGTACGTAACCCATATCAGAGATGTTATGGCCGATGGACATTGTGGGTACTGAGTCATCGTTGAGTCCATGGATATGGGAACAAGCGGTTGGAGCGAAGTCAGAGGTGACTTATTGAGAGAGGTACAAAGGTTTGAGGCACACTACACAACGCTTTTCGGTAGCGTTCAGAGGGTTCAAGAGATTATGAGTTCTCTACAGTCTAATGACCCTGTGACACCCCTAGAGAAGTGGATGACTTTCCCAAATATGGGGTTGCTGATAGCATCAGCATACAATGTTGTGTTGGCATTTTTATCTATGCTACAATTTCTTACATTTTTTTCCCTCAGAACCGAACCTCCACCAATCCCATTGAGACGAGTGATTGGCATTGGTTACGTGAATGATAACCACTTTGTGCAGGTAAAAATTGTTTTCTTTTTGTATTTTGTTTCAATGTAAATTATAGAATAATGGAAATAATGATTGTAATGTTGTACTTTCCATAGGTGATGTTTGCCCCTGCATCACCGATACCTCCCATATCACCAGATTGGCATAGATTCCGAGTACGACAGGCCATGGATGAGAAACCCCTTATTTTATTTTTAATGTTGAAGGTAGCAGAGTGACAAGCAATGTGGGTGATAGAAAAGTACATGATGCCCCGGTAATATCTCAATTCCCAATGGTTTTTCTAAATGACATTCTTGGTCTACCTCCAGTTAGGGGATTCAATTTTGAGATCAAACTCATACCTGGGACCGGGCGTATCTTAATTCCACCATACAGAATATCTAACGTCGAGCTGGTTGAGTTGGACAAGCAACTGAAGGAATTGGAGAGTAATGGCTTCATCAGGAAAAGTTCATCACCTTGGGGAGCTCCAGTTCTTTTTGTTCGCAAAAAGGATGGTTCGTTACGACTTTGCATCGATTATCGCAAGTTGAATAACGTTACCATTAAGAACAAATATCCACTACCCAGGATCGACGACTTGTTCGACCAACTTAGAGATGCCAAATACTTCTCTAAGATTGATTTACGATCTGATTATCATCAACTCCGGATCAAATAGTCGAACATTACCAAGACAACATTCAGAACTCGTTACGGTCATTACGAGTTCTTGGTCATGTCATTCGGTCTAACAAATGCACCTGCTGCATTCATGGATTTGATGAACTGCATCTTCAGGTTATACTTAGACCGATTTGTGGTGGTCTTTGTGGATGATATCTTGATATATTCCTCAATTGAGGAAGACCATAAGATACATCTGAGGATTGTCCTCCAGACCTTGAGAAGCCACCAATTGTATGCAAAGTTGAGTAAGTGCGACTTTTGGGAGAAACGAGTTCAATTCCTAGGTCATGTGGTTTCAAGCAATGACATTGAGGTGGATCTTTCAAATATTGAAGCGGTTTTAAACAGGAAGCAGTCTACCACTGTTACTCAAATTCAGAGTTTTCTTGGTTTGGCTGGTTACTAGAGACACTTCATCAAGGATTTCTCAAAGATTGTTGAACCTATGACCAAGCTCACTCGGAAAGACATTCGATTCATCTGGAATCCTGCCTATGAATCATAATTTTAGGAATTGAAGAAGCACCTCACGATAGCACCGGTACTAATCACTCCACAAAATAGAGTTGGGTTTTCACTATACATCAACGCCTCTCTCCAAGGCTTAGGTGCAGTACTAATGCAATAAGGCCAAGTTGTTGCATATGTTTCAAGGCAATTTAAGATTCATGAGGGTAATTACCCAACGCATGACTTGGAACATGCAGCTGTCGTATTCGCACTGAAGTTATGGCGTCATTACCTATACGGTGAAAGGTTTTAGGTCTTCTCGGATCACAAGAGTCTTAAGTACATCTATACTCAGAGAGACCTAAACCTCCGCCAAAGAAGATGGTTGAAATTCTTGAAAGATTATGACTTTCAACTCCAGTACCATCCCGGTAAGGCCAATGTTATCGCAGATGCCCTGAGTAGAAAATCTTATGTTGCTTGCACTCTTAACTTCGAGACGGGGAAGTTGGCTACAGAGATGGAGAATTTTAACCTACAACTGATTGAAGAGGGAGGAAGATCATGACTCTCTCAATTATCAGCCAACTCTGAATTGGTTCGAAAGATTTCAACAGCTCAGACCAACGACCCTATGTTAATGGAGAAATGAGAACTTCTACTCAGCGAACAGGACCTTCCTCACTGGTCAGTTCTACAAAAAATGTCTTTGTCCACCGAACGATCCTGAGGTTTTGGAAAGAAGTGCTCACTGAAATGCACTATTCAAGGTTCGCTATGCATCCTGGGGGAGACAAGATGTACAAGGATGTCAGGCGACAATTTTGGTTTTTTGGAATGAAGAAGGCGATTGCAGACTTCGTTGCCCGATGTCTCATTTGCCAGCAAGTAAAGACAGAACTCAGTCTTCCTTTTGGACTTCTCCAGCCTTTACCTATTGGAGAATGGAAGTGGAAAAACATTATAATGGATTTTGTTACAACCTTGCCCCAAAATAATATAGGGCAAGATGCAATCTGGGTTATCATTGATAGACTTATAAAGTCTGCACACTTTTTACCAATAAAGTTCACGAATAACCACACCAAGCTAGCCGAGTTGTATGAAAAAGAGATTGCACGCCTTCATGGCATACCACTCATGATCGTCTTTGATCGAGACCCTCGATTCACATCAAAGTTTTGGCAAAGCTTCCAGAATAGAATGGGCTCCAGGATCACCATGGGCACAACCTTTCACCCTCAGACTGAGGGGAAGTCAGAACGTCTTATCCAAATCTTGGAGGACATGTTACGTTGTTGCATTTTGGATTTTCATGACGAATGGGCAAAACACTTACATTTGGTTGAGTTTGTATACAACAAACTCAGCCAAATCGTCTATCCCTTTCATCGTCGATGTCTAAGGTTCATGACGTTTTTCACGTATCCATGTTTCGAAAGGATCGTCCTGATCAATGCATTTCATCCATCTGATCGAGGTTCGGGTTGAGGAAGGAAACAAGTATCAAGAGAAAGCGATATAGATTCTAGATAGAAAAACTCAAGAACTAAGGCGACGTAGCATACCACTTGTGAAAATGCTCTGGGATCACCACGGAGTAGAGGAAGCAACATGGGAACTAGAGGCAACCATTAAACAGAAATACCCTAAATTATTTTCCAGTGATAATTGATGATGTGATATATTGTACTTTTCATTTATCAATAAAATGATGGAACTTTGTTTACAATATCTTCATATATTCTTTCATTTAAATAACTATGCAGACGTCTAAAAATAATACCAATGGAGGTAATGATGCACACACGCAATGTCCTCTTTGGCAACCTGTGGTGACTCCTTCAGGATCTGAGTCAAGCCACAACTACTTTGCATCACCAACTCTATCGCCCCACAAACGGCGATCCTTATCGCCAGAGGGTGCATGGCTTTTTCGTAATAATTTTGCCTGAAACAATCATTTGCTCTCATCCTGGCAAGATCTCCTACCAAAATTGTCAGGGGGTCGGATTCAGGCAACAACACGAAAAAGCATTACGCCGCTCAACCTACCTCCCCTGAAACGTTGCAACTTGCAGAGCCCTACGCCACTATCTGTGAGGCAAATGTCGGAACCTTCTGAAGAAGAATCCGACTCCATTTGCTCTCCATTGTTTGATGATATAGAGGATTCCACCGGTCATAGTGTTATTCAAGGGCCTTACAGGCACTACCATGATTTTTTGAGTAATGACGACGGCTATGAATCCCACGCAAACATCAATAATCATTACACAGACTGAATTTTGAGGGCGAAATCCTTTTAAAAGGGGTAGAGTGTAATACCCTAGGTTTGCACACCAAATCCTCTCTTCTCTCTTGCTCCTTACTGGCTCTACACTCTCCTTGAGTTTTTTTGTCTTCTCTTTTGAGACTCTCTTTTCGAGACTCTCTCATTGTGCACGCGGTTCTGCTTAGGAGAAGGCGCCAGTGCTACAAGGAAGGATTATCTGAAGTGGGGAACGAAACATAGGTTTGTGTGTCTTATAACTTTTATTAAAGTTTACATTCATTTATCATTATGTTTACTATTCATTTACACTGTATTATTGTGTATAATGTTCATACCTGTCATACTTATGCCTGTATATTTGGAGTTCATGTATTACACTGTTACTATGCTGGATTAGTGGTCAATCTGACTCAACTAGACATTGTCTTATCCTCAGTAACTTTAAATAGTAAACGGGAGGCAGCGTGCTGCTCTAGACGATTGGTACATAAGTAGACCTCGTGTCTCACCTCTCAAACCAGAGACTGATCTGGTTGGTCTTATTCGAAAGCTATCAGCTTGTACAAGTGATACTGAACATCCTAACTTTACACGTGGTGATACCGACCTGATAAGAATCACCAGACGCTGGCAAATCCTGTCTAATGTTAGTAAAGACCGGACCTCCTCATGCATTGGCATCATACATAAGCACCACCTAGGGACGTAAGTGGTTTATGATCCACAAAATAGTTAGAAACAATGCTTACTATTCTTGATATTTCCCTGGAGAGGGACGTACAATGAGAACCCAAGTTTACCTGGGGATGGACATCTGTATGTGAATCCAGGGCGACAACCTTGGGGAGGGACGTACAATGAGAACCCAGGTTTACCTGGGGATGGACATATGTACATGAACTCAGGGCACTGTACAATCATGGAACAATTACGAGACGGTGTCATGCATACAAACATGTTGTATTGTTTATGATGCTTGTTGTGTTTATGTGATATTTGATTATGAAGTTTCCTTTATTAATTGTTATATTCATGAACGTTTTGACCCACTGGGCAATAGCTCACCCCGTTGTTATCCAATTTTTCTCAAGAGATTAGGGTGGACTGGGTGGAGGTTTTTGGGCCGACATTTTTGTACCTTTTGTTTATTCATTGGGAATTTTGGGATGATGATCCCTTTACTATTTCATGTACAAAAACATATTTTGAAATTAATGAAATCAAATTTGTACTTAATTGTGTACCTGCGCACTCGGTTATTGTTATAATGCATTCGCGCCCCGTCCGTAAGTGTTCCGCCAGTTTAGGCGCGTCCGAGCGGGTGTGACATGTGATATTTGATTATTTGATGATCAGGTATACAATAGCTAGGTTGTGCTTAATAATTTATTTCTGCCTATGCTAGTCCATATCATGATCATGTCTACTTTGAACTTAGAAAATTATATCTATGCATGACTCATGAATATGCAAATCTATAGGCCATGTGCACAACTTTATATCCTATGCCTATATTTCGTGAAAAGAAAATTGCCTACTCATATCCATTATCTTTTGGCATTCTCTTTTTCATGAATTCTTAATTTTGATGCATTCTCTTCATCTCAAATCATATAAGCATCAAATTCTTGAATATTTGATTTCTAATGAGTGCATATGCTCAAAATCATTTTTCACTAGAATCAAAATAATATAGGCTACACTTCAATTGAAATTATTTGCCTAGTATATGAAAATGAATATATGTTGCTACTTGAATGATATCTATGAAATTTAGCATATATCCAATATCTTTAGGCTTTGCTCTTCATCTTATATATCTCCATATGCCTAAACTATGTAAAGTCCACGACTTTCACTCTCTCATGACATTGATGTTGCGCTTTAATATTAAATCTTGTGTGCATCAATTGATTGTGATTTTTGATATCTAATAGATGTCATGTACTTCAAACTATAAACTTTGCATCTTATTAGAATCATAATAGCTAGGCCTTGCTTAATCATAAATCATTTTGCCTATGCTATAAGTATGCTTATGCTTGATTATTTACAAATTTTAAAGCATATTATGTGTTAGGCTTGGATTAATTATCAACTTTATACTTATGCCAAGCACCAGGAGAATAATTGCCCACGTTTAAAAATTCTCTATGAATTCATTTTTCGGCATTTCTTACTCATCCCCTATGACTATGATTCTCGTCTACGGTATTGTCTCTAAATCTTATAGCCTATGAATAAGTCAAACTATTTCTTAATGTGCTTAAAGATAAGATCTACTTCTCACATGACTAAGTATAGTAGACCTTACGCATTCTCATGTACCAAACTATGACACACCATCATAAATCATCTTGAGGGTGAATGCACAAAGTATGGGAGAGTCTCCATGTTAGGTGGAGCTTTGCTACTCTACTACGTCACAAGGGGAGATCTTAGTCTCTTTTCTTCACCTCTTTTATCATGTCAAAGGGGGAGAAGAAAAATAAGAGACTTAGATGGGAAAAGGAAAAACATTGATCTTTTTGCTTTAAGCGCTTAATTTTTCGATTTGTTTGCCATCATAAAAAAGGGGGAGATTGTTAACCTAAGCGGTTCATCACTTAGCATGTCCCTAAGTATACTTGATGAAGTATATTTTGATGATCACAAACGAAATCTATCTTGGTGCTAACAAGCTTTAATCAAGAACCTGTCTCAGCACCTCAAGAAAGCAAAAAGCCAAAGTGTGATTCGATCAAGAAACTCAAGGTCATATCAGACGTTCAAGATCGTTTCAATCAAAGGACCTCAAAGATCATATCCTGATTTCAAGATCACATTGCGAACGATTCGATCAAGCTTCAAGACTACATCTTTCATCAACGTTCAAGACATTTAACTCAAGCTCAAAGTTCATTGAAGATCTACTAATAAAGAGTTGGATTTAAAGATTTTGAGAAATATGAGAAATACACAATATTTAAGGTATATCTTTCTCTAACCGATATTGCTCAAACATTTTTCAAAACCATGCACAAATCACTTGCATATTTGCATGTTTTGATCATAAGCTTTACGACATTTCTAATGATTTAATTTTTTATGTTTAATTTGAAATTTATCGAGTGTTTATTCGCATTCATCGTATTTTTACTCACGAGTCAAAACTATTTTTCAAGAGTCTTTCAGGACACTAATGACTCAGCAACGCTCTCCTAAACTTGTTAAGTCAGGACGTTGATAACATTCAAGGTTGAATTGAACTGATTTATTAGGACACTTACTTCTAAGTAGCGACCTCCCTTTAGTTAACCTTTGAAGTTTTCAGGACGCTGACTCAGCATCAGCTTACTGAAAGATTTCTAAGTTCTTCAAAGAATTTATCTTTGAGGACGTTGATAGTTATAAGTTGAGTAAACTATTAGGACGTTTCTTGGATAGGAGTGCCCTCATCTTTGGGAATCAACTTAATAACTTTCAGGACGCTAATTGTCCTTCAGCGCATTTGGTTTTATTTTCAAATGTTTTAAATATGGTAGGACATAGTAGTAGCGCCCTCATGTTTTTTTTCTGTTTTAAAAGGTAGGACGCTTACTCGGTAAAGTAGCGCCCTCATGCACGTAACTGTTTTAAAACAAAGCAGGACGCTAACTGTGCATTAGGACCCTTAGGGTTAAGTCACTTATGTTGCAAAGAAAGTTAGGACGCTTACGAGTCAGTAGCGCCCTCACTTCATTGTTCAGTAAGACACTTATACATAATGAGTGCCCTCGAGGAATAAAATGACAAAGTTGATATTATGCGTCAGGACGCTGATTACAAAATCAAGATGCTAATTCATCAATCGTCACTGTTCTAGCAAGTACACTATATCAGTCTACTGTTTCAGAACGGGTCTTTGTACAAAGTCTTTTTTAGATTTATCAGAGATCTTCTCTGATACATGAATCAAGCTTTTCTAAAAATTTCCTTATTCATGTAATCTGAAAAGAATCAGAATGCTAGTGAAAATTGCAGTTGCCATTTTCATTTAACATTTTAGTCGTTGTGTGCAAACGTTCACATTGTATTTGAATTTCAAATGTCTAATGGCTATTATCTACTAGGTCTATAAATACCAAAACTTTGAATCAAACAACTTGCCGATAATTTTTATTGTGCCAAAAACTTTTTGAATGTTAGTCGTTGTTTAAATCTTTCAAACTTTTCAAATGTTCTAAATTTTCAAAGTATTCTTCACTGATACTTTGCTTAGTCAAAAGATTTTCATATTGAGCTTCAATTATATTCTATCTTTGAAAATCTATTTTAAACTGGTTTCTACTCAAATTCTCAGCCTGAATTTATACTTAACTTCAATCATGCTGATGAAGGAATTTAAGAAATAGTTCATGAGAAATACAGTTGTACTTGATTTCATATCCTAAGTATTGTATTGAACTATATCAGTAGTTGTGTTAACTACTGAACAGTGATCCCAAAGTTTTCATGCTTATATATTTTATCTATTTTGAAAATTGTCTGTGCTGTGCATTTACGCTGGTCCTGCATTTTCAACTTCAATGTTTCGATGGTATCATAATGTTTTTGAAGAAGCACTTAATTGATTTACATATCATTCACGCTTTTCGAAACTGCACTTGAGCAATAGCGAACATTGAAAGGTAAAGGACTGTAAGTGTATGTCTCTTAGCATTACATATTCAAATCTATACATCTTTGTAATGTTATGCACATAAGCTTAATTATAAAGTGTTCTATTCAGTTAGAACCAGCATTATTATTGTGTTGTAATGCTGATATATATTTTATCTATTTTCAAAATTGTCTGTGTCTGTGCATTTACACTGGTCCTGCATTTTCAACTTCAATGTTTCAATGGTATCATAATGTTTTTGAAGAAGCACTTAATTGATTTACATATCATATCATTCACGCTTTTTGAAACTGCACTTAAGCAATACGGAATATTGAAAAGTGAAGACTGTAAGTGTATGTTTCTTAGCATTACATATTCAAATCTATACATCTTTGTAATGTTATGCACATGAGCTTAATTATAAAGTGTTCTACTTAGTTAGAACCAACGTTATTATTGTGTTGTAATGTTGGTGTGTTTCTAGATTGACAGAACTAGGACAAGTGAATGTAGTTCTCTTGATGATTTCAAGGTGAAATCATATTAAGGTGAAATCCTCACCTGTAAGTAGGAAACTGGTTCATCTTTATCCCGTAAAAGGATAAGTTTGTTTTTAACCTGTAAAAGGATAGGTTATCTCTAAACTTGTAAAAGAGAAACGGTTCTTCCTTATCCCGTAAAAGGAAAAAGATTCTTCCTTATCCTGTGTCAAATCTTTGATCACGTGATGATTTTGTGTGATATTTTGATATTTTTTTTTGTGTTTGATTGATGTTTTTTCTCGCCTAAACTACACATTTTTGTTAGTCCAAAAGCTTGAAGACGTTGCACAAAGTGTAGGACGCTACTCACTGTTGTGCTTCACTAAAAATAATCTTCTGGAGGATGCTTCTCTGATTTGAGGACGCTCATGCGTTCCCCTTCTTTTTGATGTTTCAAAAAGGGGAGAAGATAAAGAAGATAAAAGGGAAAATAAAGAGAAAAATAACCATGTTTTCAACTATTTTCAAAAGGAAGAGAAAAGAGAAATGGAATCTATGAATAAAGGGGAGCAAAATGCAAAATATGTTGATTTAATCATGATGGTTTGAGGCCCTTACCATGCTTAACTATAAGATCATTATCTCATTCCTCATTTTCAGCAAGACTTGCACTCACATGCATTCATATAGATTAGCTTGCTTCAAGGCTTATAATAATATGTTTGAAATCATAAAAAAAGGGTAGATTGTTATATCAATTACCTCTATGGTTAAGATGACTAAAATATTTTGATGATTACAAACCACATTCTACATCAATTTAACATTTGATGTGAGTTCATAAACTTAAATTCAAAGGATTATATTCAATCAAGCGGGAGCTCAAGTCGAAGTTAGTAAGGAACTCTCAATCAAGCATGTGGACAATCTTCACGGCAATGGATATCAAGATCTTTATCTTTTGTGATTGCTTAGACTATCTTTAGGATTGTAGAACTTCACCTTAGAAATGTTTAGCAAATCTCAATCCATTTTTTGAATATTCTCAAAACGACTTTCAAAAGTTCTTTAAGCTTGTCAAGTTTTGATTTTATTTTGAATTCTTTTCAAAATGAGTTTAATTTTTCAAATTGACTATTTTCAATTAATGGTCAAGTGTTTTAAATGTTGTTGAAGTGTTTGATTTGATTCAAAATGATTTTAACTTGATTTGATTTGACGGATTTTACAAAAAGTCAAGTATTTGAAAATTCTCAGTTTGAGTAGGACGCTCACAGTCCTGAAGGACACTCGAGCAGTGACCAATTTTATCATTAGGCCAGTACTATAGGACGCTTCTACATGAGTATAACTCTCATGAAATAACTAGAAATTTCAAGGCAAGTTTGCAAGACGCTCATGGCGCAATAGTGCGCTCATCGTCTTGACTAAGATCAGACTGTCTCTCGGTTCGACAGACAGTAGGACGCTCACGTGTTGATTGAACCTTTTGGGTTTCAATGCAATAACACCCTCCTTGAGCTGTAGAACGCTCATCTAGTCATGTCAGAAGAAACTATTCTGAAGCGTGTCACGGTAGTTCTGAACGTTTTGTTATTTTCATGTTAATGTTTTTTGACAGAATTTTTCAACGATTGTGTTCTTTCCATTTTCATGAAAAAGCCTATCTGTTGGTTATGAAATTCAAATGAAAGTGCTAGGGTTTTTGGGAGATTAAAACCCTAATGCTCATTTATTTAAACATCACTTAGGCGTTGCTTAAATAACAAACAAAAAGGAAATGGTTGTTGTTACACTCTTTGAAAGTTAGTCAATTACTTTGAAAAAATACTGTAATTTGTTTTTCCATTCCTTGGATTTAAAATGTTCTTCATTTTACATCTTTCAATCAAATCCAAAAAGAAGCAAACGAAGAAGAACTTCACTTTTATCTTAGTTGTGCTAATATCATCTATCCTTGTTGAACATATCTTCTAGTGAAAGCTCAAATTTGCATTGTAGGTTCTATTACTTGATTCTTGGTAAGAGAATCAAATTCATTAAATTTTTGTAATGTGATGGAGAGTCACTAAGTGGAAGCTAATTTAGCTCAAGTGTAACGGTTTTCTCACGCCTTTGAAGTTGAGAAGTGTAACGGTTTACTCACACCTATGAAGTTGAAAAATTGTAACAATTTAATCCTCACCCGTGAAGAGGATTCATTAGTGGAGTTTGAAAAATCCTAATCGGGGAGATTCTGTAGTGGATGTAGACGAGGCTGAACCACTATAAATATCTATGTATTTTATTTTATTTTATTTTCGCTGCACTTTAATTTTTGCTAATTATTTTGTAAAAGGTATAACCTTGAAATTTGTCCAATTCACTCCCCTCTTTGACACTTATCCTGGCCAACACACTAATATTTGTTGATGATTGCGTTGTTATATGTTCTTTTCCATTGTGTAAAGTAAGAGATATATTTTGTGTGCATCACCACATGAGTCTAAGAATATCGATATTTAATGATGTGTGACTAATTTAGTACATTTGACATGGAAATATGCATAATATATCATAGTTTATTTTCAATTTGCCTTCCTTTACATGTCAAGGACAACCCTGCTACTTTATTACACATACTGATTCAAAGATATTCGTAAAAGAGTCATTATTTATTTGTTTTAATCATTTCAGAAGGAATTTCTTGAACCAAGATGCAGAATGTTTTGGATATCTCTTGAGCCCATTTTTGTAGTCGACATAATTGATTCCAAATCGAACTGTGTAGCCTTCTCCCCATTCAAAGTTGTCTAGTAATGACCATGCAAAATACCCTCTCAAGTTCACCCCTTTCCTGCAAAACCCTAGCTGGTTAGAAAAATGTAAATGTGTCTAGTATACAAAACAACAGCTTTCATCTATCCTTTTGGTTCATTTAAAGCTCAAAACTAGATTGCTTAATCTTTTTTGTTTCTTCAATAAACCAAGTGGTATCTTCCCAGCTAACTTTTGCACACCTTGGAGAGTAATCCATCTAGCAGCATTGATGGGAATGGCGTCCACTCCAAAGTTGGTTAGCATCCCCACCCATGTGGACACAATGCAAAGGCTTGTGCCCCAAGCAAGGTCGTATCATCCCACCTTGTATCATGAAGACTTAAAGCTCTACCATTGATGGTAGTAGTCCAAGTCTCCAACCACTTATGTTTCTTCTGTGGTTTTAAAAAGAGGGGTGCAACACCAATCATGACTCAAATCAACTATTTGACTTATATAGATATACATAAACAAATGTATATATATATAGAAACAAATTAATGTGTGTGCATGTGTGTATGTGTATGTGTGTACATACATACATACATATATAAATATATTCATGTATAAATGTGACTAGATACCAATCATCTCGAAAACATGTTATTTTTATTAGATTAGTTTAATCAAATATTAAAATTAATAATACTATATAATTCTTTTCGAGCTTGAAATTGACTTACATGAGGGCACTTTGAGCAAATTGAAGATGGCGATGATAGTATTCGATCCTCAAATTATCCGTTAAGGCTTCTTCAAGAGACAATGTATTATTATTGAACTCATCAATACCTACAATATATTATAAAAAGTTTAAGTTTGATTAAAGGCCTAATTAGGCAATAAAGGATATTTTAAGAAGTATAGAAGAGATTTATATTGATGTTACCGTTCTCAGTGATAAAGATGACTGGATTGTTGTACTTTGTTTTTGTGTAAATCAAGATATCTTGAATTCCTCTTGGATACATAGATAACCAGTTTGAAGCACCCTACATGCAAATCATTAATACCCTTTATTAAATTTATAATAAAATAACAAAATTTCTTCATGGACTATATTTTCTATTTATTCATTTTACAACTACTAAAATTAAAATTCTCTAACTTGAATAAGATATAAATTAAATTCTTACCTTTTTTCCAATTGGTATCCCATTCTTCTCGGCTGTCATAACAATTATAAAATATTAACTTCAAATAATCAATATTGTTGGATTCTTGTGGATCAAAAGAATTCTTAAAATGCAACTTTAATTGTAAACCAACTCAACATTTTATCAAGAATACATATATAAGGAAAAACATGACAAGATTGATTGTTTTTGGGTTGAAATTAAAAGTACTAGTATTTGTGCATGTAGCTGGTTATATAACTAACTACTAACATTATTTCTTCTCAAAAAAAAAAAGTGCATGTGCATTACATGTGATTTACTATTTATAAACAAAATTTAAAGTTTTATAAATTGTTGGTATTATTATTTTTGTTATATTATTTATTTTAATTTTCATAAAATCACAAGTTATTATTTAAACTAAAATTTAGACAAATTAAGTAAAAGGCTATAAAGGAAAATTTGTAAAATACTAATTTAAGCTTTAAAAAGTAAAAAAAGTTATGAGATTAATGGGAAGTAGTAAAAATGTTAAAGTACTATCTTGCCCAATAGATTACTAAATTGTATTTTCAAATCATAAAATAACAATACAACTATTAAGGGTGCTTTGGGGAGAAATATGAAAAAACAAATAGATAATGAATTAAGAATAAATAGCATAAATATTGATTAATTAGTATAAGCAAGTTATGAGATCATGGGTTTCAAACTTACTAGTGAGATTAGCACGAGCATCAGTGGAGTAGCTTGGTTGAGCATTATTATAGGAACGAGCATGAGATGCATAATTGGCAGTATAATAATTTAATCCAAGGAAATCGAAGGACCCTTTCACCAAATTGGCTTGCTCTTTAGTAAAATCTGGTAACCGATTTCCAACCAGTGCTTTCATGCTATGAGGGTATTCACCACGAGTCAATGGGTCCATAAACCTAGATAACATTGTGAACAATACCAAACGTTTTGTTAATTTTATAATTTTGTTATGAGTTGAGTTTCTGAACTAGTTAGTTGAGTTGACTCACCATCCATACATAAAATCAACGGCCCTTTCTGCAGCTACCTTGTTAGTCTTGCTACTAGAGAATGGTACCATCCAGTGAGACACTAGTGTTATTCCAATTATGCCCTTTTGAGATTTCTGCAATAGTGGACCAAAATAACTTTTGCAACTTACCACTTGAGTTAGAGTTGGATGAACTCACGGCTTAATGATTTGATATAAGATATAATATGTATGTATGTATGCATGTTCGGTTTTCTAGTTTTGGTACCTGGTACTTCTCCTTGTAGAGTTGAACTGCAGTGGCATGAGCAAGAAGTTGATGATGCGCCACTATATAAGGCTCAGTTCCAGAGTTTCCAGTGCTGCAATTTCCAACCCAGGGAGAGCACCTTCCCGGTGCATGGATGCCCTGTGTGTAACCCGCATTGGAGAATGTCCATGGTTCGTTCAAAGTGATCCAATGTTTTACTCTCTCCCCAAACTCCCTAAAGCACACCTCTGCATAGTCTCGAACTACAAAATGTCCATTTAAGTCCGTTTATCATATATGATAGATAGCTGACAGATAACGTAAAACTTTATCAAATTAAATATGACATAAATCTGAAGAAGGCATATTGATGTAGGCCGACCTTATGTAGTTAAAAATTAAAAAATTAAAAAAAAAAACATAATTGAGTTGTATCAAAAGACATATAAGACTTAAATTTAATTTTAGTAGAGACCGATAACTATCATCTATATCAACTTTAAAGCATAGAAGATGGATGAGATGTAGAACTACTCAACCAAGATACGGCCATGGCCAAATTAAATGCAATTCTTTATTTTTAGTAAGTAATAGTAGGTTCATATCCGTAAATAAAGAAAAAAAATGGTTGTTAGGGCTTCCTACTAAACATAAAGATTTATAATGATAAGATGTCAAACATATTGTTTAATTAAAACAATTAAAATACAACTTAAATTTGTGCTTAAAATTTTTTATATTTAATTTTTTAAAAATACAAGTTAAATTTGAGTCTTAAGATTGTAATTGTAACTTTTACAGTTAGATTAACATTTCTCTTTTTCTTATACTCTTTTCAAAAACTTATCTCGGGATCATAAATGAACAAGACTAACAAAAAATTTAAACCTAACCACTTTCCCACTCCATAAACTTAAACTATGATAAATTATTATTCTTACACAATAAGAGGACTTAGAAATCCACCATAATCATCTTCGAGGGCTCGGGGAAGATCCCAGTGAAAGAGAGTTATAAAGGGCTTTATCCCTGCAAATGATAGAAAAATATTAAAGATTAATGTGTGTATATATGTATAGTTGTAGATATCGAGAGAGAGAGAGAGAGAATACTATTGAATTCAATTATTATATGACCTTTGGACATAAGCTCATTGATGAGGCTGTTATAATATTTGACACCTTCTTTGTTCACTCCCCTACTTAGCTTTCCTTCTGAAGAAATGATGAGATTATTAAGTTAATTATTTAACTATATAATCAATTAATTATCATAGTTTACTTTTCATATAAGTCTCAACATCAGATGGTGTAGATTCATGAGATGAGCTTACTTGGTAGAATTCTTGACCATGAGATGGAGAACCTGTAAGCATCCATGCCCATTTCCTTCATGATCCCTACATCTTCCTGCAAGAGTTTTAATTAAGTTGTGTTATATGAGAAAATAGGTCAAAGAAAAAAATTTAATTTCATCAAGGAAAATGTACCTTGTACCGATGATAAGCATCAATGGCTACATCTCCATTACTACCATCTCTTATCTTATCTGTTGAACCATAACATATACATATTTTCAACAACAATAATAACAAGGGGAATTTTTCACTAAATTTTTTTTTCATACAAAATAGTCAGACGTCTTAAATTTGTGATTTGAGGATACCCAATAAATATTGGATGCAATGCTATATAATACAATACTTCAAGTATACACAATTCATAGTATTATTCAATAATCCAATTAATATGTTCATCTATGGAAACACTATCTTTTTGCTATATATATATACACAAATGCATTTTTCTTTTTTTTGAAAATCGAGGGTATTTGGGTATCCAATCCCGACTAATCCCTTGGGCCCCTGGTTACTCAAGTGGGAGACGCCCCAATAGCTGACGTTAGTGGAAAGTCAAACTTGAGACAAGCACCCCATGTCACTCAACCAACTGAACGTTGGTTATATATACAAACATTCAACATAAACGTTTTTATTCCGCAAAACTATATATAGCTAATCATGAAAGAGTTTAGAATAAAATTATATTGCTATTGCACTATCTAAATGGACAGTGATTATCTATATCAATACATACAATTAACATTTTTCTAAAAAAAAAACATACAATTAACACAACTAAATCATTTTGTTGAAAATTATAAAAATGGCATTTTATACAAAATAAATAAATAAATAAATAGATATATAGCATCATGTTTTAGTAATTATTCTAAATAAATTCTTTAAGCCTTTTTTTGTTGTTATTTAATATAATAGAATTAAAATGTTGTGCAGCATTTTAGTCTCTATTTAGTCTCTATTTAAAGCATTTTAGTCTCATTTTATTAGTCGACTATATAAGTTCTACGTTATAATGGATTATTATCTGTTTTTAACATTGTCTTTTATTACATTTCATGAAACATTTTTTCTTTGTAACTTTTTTGATACATGTTCCTAAATCAGTAAATTTTAATCATATTTTAAGAAACTATGATAAAATATTAGAAAATTGTATTAAATTTTTAAAATTAGTTTTTATAAAACTTTGAAAATAATGCTGTGTAATACAACTATGCATCATAATCTTGTTATAAGCTTGTTATTTCATAAATTTGACTGTTTTAACCTCTTGTTGCGTTGAATATGTCAAAAATATATCACCACGTTAATCTACTGTCTACAAATTTTCTTCTTTAAATTATTTATTTGGTCAAATTATATGATTTCAGTACAGATTTTACGTTTTGCCTTCACCATTCTAAGTTTTATAATAATAAATAAAACTTAGTAAAGAGTAAGATATCTTATTATTTAAGGTTTGAAAACAGTTTGAGAAGTCATATATAAACTTGATTTTTTTTATTTGCTTTCTTGGCTATATTTTCTTTAAAATGATAACACAAACCAATTGATATTAAGAATATAAGAATATGGTCAATGAAACAATTTCGAGTAATTAAAAAATTACGAAGGGCGCAGTTCTACGGGATATAATATATATTTACGTACTTAAAAGTTTATTTAATTATCTGACTACTAATATGGATTTTCTCAGTAATTAATTATAAATTATTTTTTATAAAGTAAAAAAAAAATGCTCCCATCAAATTAAACAAAACGTTAAGTAATTAATTGGTTGTTTTTTAATCTCCATTAATTAATTAATTAATTAATACCTTGATGGTCAAGTTTTCTTTTCTACTGATTTTATTTTATAATTCATTGCCTTATTTTTCGGATCTTCTAACCTTTTGTCAAAGGAGATTAGTCAAACGTAATTACTTAAACTTCTAAAAATTTCATTTAAAAATTACCATTTAATATTAAAAAACTATTCAAAAAATTAAATAAACACACTTGTGGAAGAGACAATTAGAACACGTACAATTAATTGTTATACTTTGGTGTGAAAAACATTACCTACATTTCTTTTTCTTATGAATATGCACACGGGTCCCTATAACTTGAGCTCCACATCTTCCTTGTAATCATTTATTTATTAACTAAAATACTTGGAAAAGAATACAACTAGTTTGTAGAAAGGTAAGTCTTCTATGAATGATTGATCATAATGGCTATTAGATACCCTTTTCCAAACACAAAAAGATAAGTAAAAACTAAAATAATAATAATAATCTTTATTATTTATAAAGTCAAAACTTCTTATTCATTATAATTCTAATAATATTTTTTTTTAATCTATTAAAAATTTTAATTTTCAATCCATATTATAAGGATATTTTTTGAATAATTAAATATAATCAACTCATATTTTTAATTTTTACTTTTTTTATATTTGTTTGAATTGACACATTTAACTAATGAGACTTAATCTTTTACACACTTTTAAAATTAAAATAAAATAAATATAAAATTATAAAATATAATTGTCAATTACGTGTAATACACGTGCATGTTTACTAACAACAATAACAACAACAACAATAATAATAATAATAAGCTAGATTCCCTAGAGTTTCATGAACATCAATTCAGAGAAACGTGCAGCGAACATGTGATTAACCGGCACACCGGCCGGCTAGAAATCCATTTAAAAAATTAGCTAGAGTCATGATCGAGTTGTCATTAGTCATTTAGTCTCACTAAGCATATCGATCCATATAAAGTTTCCGATGTGTATAGATAAGAAGGTTATCATAGACTAGCTAGTAGGATGCTCTAAGAGAATAAAAACCCTTGAATCAATAAATAAATAAATAGATAGAAAAGGGTAAATGAGAGGGAGAAATTAATGAAATTAACCAGGATTTTTGTGAGTGAAAGTGTCCCATATACTTGGGCCTCTTCCACCTTCATTAGCTCCTCCTTCATACTGATCAAACACAATAAATCAAAGTACACTTCATCAAATAACATTTATATATGATCAGATAAATAAGAATCAGTAAGTTAGCTTAATTAATTACCTGGTAAGCAGAAGAAGCTGTTCCAAATATGAAATCCTTTGGAAAACTGCTTCTGTTGAAGGGAACGGAATCATCAGCTTGAACATATATGGAACTTCTCTCATTGATCATCAAAAGTAATTCAACAAGAACAAGGAAGATGAAGCAGAAGATCATAGGCCCTTGAATCTTCTTCATTTCTTTAATTTTGCAGCTGTGTATTAATTCTACAGCCCCTCTTTAATCTCTCATGCAAGACCTACGCTATATATATACAAATAAAAGAGCCGGTCCTGATTAACTAGATAGTTTCATTTTTATTATTATTTCTAAAGATAAGACGTGCTATATCGCCAATGCATCTAAGCGACGACGCCGGCGTATGGCGTCTCTACAATTTTCTTTTATGATTGAAGATTTTAAGATCATCAACTAGTATTATCATATATGACTTGTCCATTTCGCTCATTTATTAAATAGATTGAGACGTGTAAAACACTTGTGTCCAACAAATGTGAAGGAGTAATTGCAAGGGCAGAGCCACGGGCAATCAAGGACCCCCCCTCCCCCCTATATAGGAATATATTATTATTAAATATAAATATACTAAGTATTAATTTATTATTATTTTTTAGAAGAAAACAATGTTTGTATTCATGTTAGTGTCTAATAGATCCATACTCCTAATTAACTAGTGGTGAGTTAAATATTAATTTATTAAATTAAAATAATCTAATTAAATAAAAAAAAAATTATTAAAAATATTAATTTATCAAAAACTAATATCCAACAAATTATAATCACAATCAAATAAAAAATTTACATATAAACACTTAAAAACACACTCCTTTGAATTTGCCACTCAAGTTTCGATTTATAGCGTTAAAGATAAGGTTGTCAACTACTTTTCGAAAAGTTTAGTTGAACCTTTTTTATAATAATGCTTAGCTGGATTCAAAATAACTACAAATGCATATTTTCTAGACATTAGCAACTAACATATCTTAAAGTATGCAATAAATGATTCAATGGATACACTTAGTTACAAATTTTTGCAGTTAAATTAGTATTTTTCTTACTTAAAAGAAATGATAATCTAATTATAAAAGTTGCAACTACATATATGACTATACATGCTTATCCTTTGAATATTAATGATTTACATATCTTAATCAATGAATTTTTCTTGTACCATCGAGGTTTGTTTAAATTTTTTTTTTAGCCCACCCTAAATAAAATTCTTGGCTACGCTCCTTGGTAATTGTACTTGTAGTTGTACTTTTTAAAGTAACAACATTTCCTTATAGATTGTCTTTTTTCCTTGCAATATTTTCTTTTCAAAAGAAGAAAAAGGGACGATATCAAATTGCGAAGGCTGCAATTGGTTAAGGAAAAATTTATAAAACAACTATTGTTTTTTGAAAGAACATGTTTTCTAATAAAATCTCATAAAACTATTTTCACATTCAACAAACCAAACACATTTTTCATTTTTTCTAAATTTTGATACAAAAAATTGTATCCGAATTATGAACCAAACGCAGCTGAAATAATCATGCATGTTCTATTTCAGATTCAATAAACCAAACACATTTTTCGTTTTTAAATTTTGATACAAAAAATTATATCCGAATTATGAACCAAAGCAACTGAAATAATCATGTTCCGTTAAATATTTTAATGGCTCTATAATAATAATTGAGATATCAATCATATAACTCAAGTGATTATTTCCTAATTGAAAAATATTAATCTAACTACAAAAAAATACAACTACACATTCATGTTCATTAGATGTGTATATTATACACATTTTGAGGTATGTAATAAATGATCTAATAAATATATATAAATGTATAATTACATTATAGTTATAGATTTTTATAGTTAAATTAACATTTTCCTTCCTAATTACTACACAAAAATATGAGATATCAATGATATTTTTTATGATGTTTCCCAGGTAATTAATCTAGGTAGCCAAAATTTGAAAAAGAAGAGATACAATTGAATTGGCTAAGACGTTGATGATGAGAATCTCAAAGAATTATTTGAATATCAAACATTATATAATTCCAACTAGCTTCTCATGATCAGGATCGAGTTTGCTTCTTCTCTAAATTAAATAACTTGTGGATATGGAAATTAATAGCACCGATCAACAACATATATATCAGCAAAAACAATTAATGCGTCTTTTTGGCACTTTGTGTATGGTCTTGCACCAATTTGGGATATAAAGAAGAATGCACAAGAAAAAAAGAAAATATGCTTAAAGTCAATTTGAAAAGGATAGCTAGCTTTATTTTGACTTGGCACCATTTGGAAGTTGTGGAAAATCTTACCAAATCTTATACTAATCATCAAAATTTTTACCGTCAAAAAAAGTTCTCTTAATTAAGATAATATCATCCTTGGTATATGCTCAAAGTCAATTTGAAAAGGATAGCTAGCCTTATCTTCCCTTGGCACCATTTGGAAGTATAGAGCTATTTCAGAATTACAGAATGATTTACAACCATTAGATGAATGACAAATAAATGACAGGTGTTACAATCTTGGAATAATCTTCTAACAACTTCTGATTCTTCCAGAACCTACAGAGCAACTAATTCTGGCACTCCATTATCTGAATCCGTTGGAGCTCATGCCTGTGATGACGTGGCTTTAGTGACCTCGCTTAACTGATGTTTTAAGAAAATTGGATACCGTGGGTGAAAAAAAATAAAAAAATAAATGAAGTTCTTATCCTCACTAGAAAATGAATCTTATCATCACTAGAAAATGAAGAATAGTCATATATATATATATATATATATATATATATATATATATATATATAGAATATTCTTCATTTTACATTGAGGAGCATGAGTCTTGAGCATCAACATACCAATTGGATGCTTTAAGAAAATTAGAAATGAAGTATGGATTAGAAATGAATTAGTTTTGAACCCAATTCGGTCCTTTTGTTCTCTCCTAAAAAGAAAAATGCACGTGGAGCTTTCTAGCATTCCTTATACAGGAAAACGGTATTGGTAACTAACACGTAAATATTGCCTGTCTGAGCTGCCTCTTAAACCTGAAAGTTGTTATTTTCAAAGAATCCTAATGTATTTTTCGCTGACTGACTTCACCTAGTTGATTATAAGAGTTTTCATAAACTCATATTTACTTAAAATCTAATTTTAAGCATTTTTCCACCTAAGGTCTTTGTTTTCTTTTAGAGGAAACAAGTATAATTGTATTAATATAAGATGATAACATGTACATGAACCAGAATTTGCCAAAAGAAATACTAGAGTATATAAACTCCTCAAAACATACACGCACTCCAATCCCTCACCCAATCATTTACTGAAAAACTATTAGAAATTGTTGATGCTGCAGCCCAATAGGCTGCGCCTAAAACAATTTCCTCCCATAAATCGTACATCTCCCGCTCTTTGACTCGGAAGATCCTCGAATTCCTTTCAATCCACAGCCCCCAAGTGGTTGCAAATAAGATAATTCCACAAACATCTTTCACTCTTTCGGACCCCGAGGCAATTTGTGCCAATGAAATGCACTCCTCACATGATAATGGCCTAAAGAACATGCCTGTACACATGCACTCCCATCTTTGCCACACCTTCTTAGCCACACAACACTATATGAATAAATGATCTATCGACTCACCATCAAGTTTGCACAAGGGGCAACAATGGGGAGAAATAGCTCTATATGGGGACCTCTTTTGCATCATATCCGGTGTTCAACTTCTTATGCACCAAATTCCATCCAAAAATTTTTACCTTAGAAGGAAGATGAGCACTCCACAAGCATGAGGTAATGGAAGGGCTATGATTTGTGGATAATCGGTGATGCAATCAAGGAAAGATTTACACGAGAAGACCCCATTTGGAAGCAACGAGCATCTAAACCTGTTGGATGGTCAACTCGGATTAGAGATAAGCTGGTGTTTCGAGATGTGTTAGCCACGTATGAAGAAGGACGAGCCGAGGTGACGGGGAAAAAGTCGCGTAAAGTGGCGACCGCCAGATCAGCTCGGTCAAATCGAGCTCTATTCAATTATGAACGTGTCTGAGCCGACTTAACGGGATGATAAATACGATAATCCCAAAAGCACGATCTTAGCGACTCGGCCCAGCCGAGCCAAGCTCAGGGCTATTCTGTTCAAGGCTGACAGTTCGGTCTCTATCCGAGCTGATTACCCCAGATGAAGCAGATAAGATTAAGGAGTCTTTCTTAACACGCCATATCCCGAGAAATCCGAGGTAGTTGCACTCTTAGATACGGACTTCGACATAGAGACGGGATAGGACTCCTCATCCAAGAAAAATCAGGAAAATAAGAATCATCCGAGATGAGATAAGATTCCTACTCTGAGATGAACTCAGAATGGATAAGCTCATCTAGCACATCTCAACCAACTACGAAACAACACGTGGCACCATGCATACTGGGCAGTTAGCCATTCCGGCCAGAGGACCTCCTCTACAAATAAAACTTATCACCCTCACCATAAGCTGCAAACAACTTTTTACAAGAGTTATTGCTATAGTCTTGAACAAGCTCTAACTTAGGCATTAGAGGGTCTTTGGTGGGTACCACACCGGTGTTCCTTACAATAGCCATATCGGTTTCTCTCTTATTCTCAGATCTAGTTGATAAACCCTAGCCGAAACAGGAGAGTTCATAATTTCAGATACGATCATCTCCTACGCGTGTTCATCTACTTGGTGTTGATCAGATTCTACGTCAACATTTGGCGCCATCTGTGGGGACGACTTATCGTGCCAATAAAAACTTTCCGGCAATGAGTCAAGAGGAAAATCCCCCGTATCTGAAAAAGCTCCTGGCTTCATCGGAGCCTCCTACGGCCCAAAGAGGGAGACCCCCCAAAATGAAGAAGAGCTCTGCTCAAAAGTCTGCACGAATCAGCAATATTGAGAGGAAGGTAGAAAAGATCTCTCAACTAGAACTGGAGCAGAATGAATAATTGCATGCAACTTTTCTGTCACCACCGCTACAAATCCCAAAAGTTTGAAAAGATGAAGGAAGCCACTACCGAAGTATCAATTCCCTACCAAAATTTTGCAAAAAGTAGTAGCAAGCATCTTAACGGATGAAAACAAAGATCTCTTTCCATAGGAGATCATCGTCATTCTCTGGAGGCGAAAAAGAAGGAGCACGACTCCAGCTCTTTCCAAGTCCAGTCAGCGTGGAAGAGATCAGGCCGACCTTTACCAAGATCGGTCGCAGCCAGGTCGGCCTTGGTAGGGATACATAAAATAGGGTTGCTTCCTGCAGTCAGTACGAACTAGGCTGACCTGACCTTCCAAAAGCACTCAAATTTGATCTCATACGGAGTATGAAGACTTTCCCTCACCTTTCACCCAAGAGGTACTTCAGGCCCCACTCCCAAATAATGTCGAAATAGTGGACGTCAAAACGTACAAGGGGAAGATCGAACCAAGAGAACATGTTGAAAACTACATGTCCTAGATGGAGTTCAAAGGATATGACAATGCAACAATGTGTAAAGGCTTCCAAATTACCCTCGAGGGACCAGCTGTTGGCCCAGATATGTCCATGAGGAGGGTGAATTGAACACATAGACGATTTAAAAATAATAACAATGGCAAAGATACAGTGTAGAAAATAAACAACTATGCACAATCAATTTATAGTGGTTCGGCTACTTGCCTACATCCACTACCTAACTTCTTCAGTTAGGATTTTAACCTTGTCACTAAGGGATTCTCATACGGGTGAGAATGAAACCGTTACACCTTTTCTCAACTTGCAGGTGTGAGAGCAACCGTTACACTTCTCAGCTTACAAGCGTGAGACCAACCTATCTCAACTTACGGGTATGAGAACTACCGTTTCTCAACTTACGAGTGTGAGAAGACCTGACTTTGTTGATTATAAAATATCAATTCAGTAGTTTATCTAACTACTGTTACAACCTTGATACAGAATATGAAATTGAATACAACTGTACCTTATAAACTAACTCTCAAATTACTTTTTCAGCAAGAATGATATAAGTTAAAACAGTTCAAAGCTTCAAATAAGTTTTCTGATAAAGATAGAATGTTAGCTCAGTATGAAAACCTTTTGAGTACGTAAAGTCTCAAAGAAAAACTACTGTGAAAACAGATCGACTTAAATGTTTTCTTGACCAGATGAAAATTCGACTAACTTTCAAAAAGTGTTTTAGCTCAGAGAATTTTCAGTGCTTAACAAATTGTTAAGTGTCTGTATTTATAGACTTGTAGATATGAAGTTGTTGTTCATTTGAATTTGAATTTCAAATATGAACGTTTATTCACAACAGCTAGAATATATCACGATAGTGGCAACTGCACAATTCATGAATATTATGTTTTTCTCCAGATACACGAATAAGAAAAGTTGTAGAAGACGTGGTTCGTGAATCAGAGAATGTCTCTTACAAATACAAAAAAATGATTTTGTATGAAAAGTTGTTCAAAAAAGGTGGCAAAAAATACGTACATGTCAGAATAGTAAAAATATCATTTTTGTCGTTTTGTTCCTTTGAGGGCGCTCATAGAATATCAGTGTCCTACTGAATAATGAAGTGAGGGCGCTACTAAGTTGTATGCATCCTGACTTGGTTTGACAATTAAACAACTTAAAGCATGAGGGCGCTACTTCGCAGTAAGCGTCCTGCTTTGTTTTAAAACGCAAAACATATGAGGGCGCTACTCAAAAGTAAGCGTCCTTAACTATTAAAAATAGTTTTAAAACAATGTTTAAGCGCGCTGACGGATGGTGAGCATCTTGAAAGTTACTCAAGTTGATTGTAAAGATAAGGGCGCTCCTACACAAGTAGCGTCCTAATAATTCATTCAATTTATAACTTATTAGCGTTTTAACTCATCAAGTCTAAGAGAGCGCTGCTAAAACATTAGCGTCTTGAAAGACTTTATAAAAATGGTTTTTGATTTCTCGATTAAAATACGATAAAACATAAAGTAACCAAATGAAATCAAACATGCAACCAATCGATTAAAACATGCAGATGATAAAAATCTTGCTGAGAGTAAGTTGATTGATAGACCTTACAATCTAAGTACTGACAGATTTGGAACTTCATTTTTCTGTTCAATAGGCTTGTAATCTCAGTTTTTTGATCTTGATTCTTGATAAATCTGAAACACTTGACAAGATCATGAGATAGACCAACTGAAGATATTTGGAATCATCAAAACCTTCATATCATGGGGTTTATTGAGAGAACAATCTCCCCCTTTTTGATGATTTCAAATACTCAGAGATCATGCAGATAGCTATTCATGTAATCAAACATATACCGAATTTAAAGCGATATTTGCAGTCATGTCAGTTCTATTTGATTTTAATCATACAATTTACATGGTAAGATGCAGACATTGCAGAAAACACACAATGTAAATTATAAAAAAGAATGAATACATTAACGTGTATAGAACACAATAACTTGGATAGAACTCCCCCTCACATGTAACTTTCCTCTTGAGCTAATTTAGCCTTAATATTTAGAATCTCTTCTCCCCCTTCTGAAAACATCAAAAAGTCAGTGGGCTCAGCCTGTACATGGACTCTTCCCTTCCCTTTTCCTTTCGGCCTCCTCATCCTTCTTTGATCTACTAGAACTAGATGAAGAATTCTTGGGTTTCCTTGGTGCTTGTGGTCTTGAAGAACCACGTGTGCTCTGTCTCACATTGCTGACAGATTCACCAATTACAATACCTTTCCTGGATTTTTCAATGAATTTGTCGTGAGCATGCTTGGAAACACCACATTTAAATGGATCAAGAGGTGGACCAGGTTTGAAACCTTTTGCTTTTTGTTCCGCAAGACCTTGAGCAAACTCAGGAGACAGTGTATGACCTTCAAATTCTGGCCTGATTGGTCGCTTGCGTTTTGAATCAAGAAGAGTTTCTGATGAGGGATTTGGGGGTGGAGACACTCTTCGACTGATTCTATGCAATGGCTCTTTATCCGATTCATCTTCTTCTTCACATGCTAATATACCTTGAAGTCTATTAGACTCGTGAGGTCCTTGAGGACGTGTGAAGGCTAGAGCTTTTGGTGCAGATGGAACCTCTGCACCTTTCTTCTCCAACAGATGAAAGATCTTAGCGAAACGTTTCATGCTTGAGGCAATATACCAAACAATAGAATGCATCCTACTGTTCATTGCCTTGAAGAGATCTTTAAAGAAGCCAACTACTCCTTCTACTCGATCTGCAGTTGTGATGACAGTGTAAAACAAATCCATAATTGATGTGGCAAAGAAGGGCATCTTGTTCTCCAAGTTTTGTAATTTCTCAAAAGCACGAGTAACAAAGTCTAGAATCTTAGTTAGTCTATCATCTTCTGTTGGTGCTAGCCTTGCAGTATATAAATTCTCCTTCAGACTGGAAATGGCCTGCAGCACCGGATCAAGCGTTGTTTTGCTGGTTACTTGATCCAAGATAGCATCTAACACTGATTGCAGAGTTTTAGAAATGGACTTATCTTTAGAGGGTTTAGCCATTTTACTTTTCAAGCTTTGAATTTCTTCAAGAATATTTTTTAAAGCTTCTTCAGTTATAGCACTGGCTGCATGACTTGGCGTAGCTGGCATTGTGCGATTCTGTGGATTTTGAGGTGTAACACCTCATAGTTTTAATTATACACCTATGTTGACAGATACATAACATACATGTATATGTACGTAGGAGTTAAATGTATATGTGTATAAGCATACATAAATTAAGTAGATTGTATTATTAAATGCCATACTATCATTAGATTATAAGATGATATAAATGACCTTGATATTATAAAATATTATAAACTATTATAAACTATTATAAGATATTATAATAGTATAAGATATTATAAGAATATCTTATCTCCCTCATTCTCTCATTTATCTCATTCTCTCATTTATCTCATTTTCTCATCTCTCTCAAACATGAAACATAAATAAAAAAAAAGAAAAGAAAAGAGAAGAAGAAACAGAGAAAAGAGAAACGAAGGAGAGAAGGAAGAGAAAAAAAGGGGGGAACGCCCAATCTTTGCCGAATCGGGACCTACGGTAACTATTTTCACTCTAGTTCTTCGTGAAATCAATATCTAAGCTAGATGTAACGTTTCTTTCGGTGTTACAGAGTGGTGAGGTACATACCCAGAGGTAGACCTCCTCCTCTACTAACCACCATATTCATTACATGCATGAGAATGTGTGCGAGATTTACTTTCTTCTTTTCCAGAATGCACCAGATTAAGAATAAGTCTAATTCATTTACATTACCCCTACTGCCGGTTTTAGGTTGAATGATGTGGGTAATGACGTTGTGGATTATTCTGGGAATAAGTTCAAAGGACTGATTTGTGAGTTTCTTCTCGACATAAGAATGGTTTTTTTTCCTTGAGACAAGATTGAGAGCAAAAAGGCTGTTATAGCCTGGATACTGAACTTTATTCTTGGTGAATGAAATTATGTGGGCACTTTCATCATTTGGCAAGTGGAATGTCTCAGAAAAGAATCTGGGAGAAATCTCAACAGATTTTTCCTTCACCACAGATTTTTCCTTCACCACAGATTTTTTTGAGAGTTCAGAGTCAGGTTTATCAACCAGATTCAAATAGAATTGGCTGACGAGACTGGGATACCATTTTGAGTTTAGAATGAGAAAATTGATCCAGCTTTGGAATTCAAAAAGAGATAAAATATCCATATGGGAGTTAATGAAGAAGTCAAAATTGACATAGCTTTCATCAATTACAGCTTGGTTCATGAGCTTCTCGGCTTTGTCTCCTTTTCTTCTCATATGAGAAAAAGAAGGTGGGTGAGAGGTGGTTTTAGTAGGAGGTATGGGTATCACTGGTGTGGGTTCCTCAGCCGGAGCGGCTTGAGTTGGTTCAGTTCTTGGTCTCAAACTCCTATCTGGAGGTGATGATGGCGACACAACTCGTTTTCTAGTAGAAAAGAGGCGAAGCTTTTCGGGCTTGGGTGCCATTAAAAAAAAAATCAAAAGAGAAGATTGTGAAGAACTTTGACTACAAGACAAAGACTGTAGCACAAGAGAATAGAGGATTCGAAAAAGAGCAGAGAACAAGATTTACCAAGGTTAAAGATGAAGATTCAGTGGTAACTTTGAAAATGATTCCTAGAAAAGTTCTTCGAAGCGTCCTAAAGCATAAAATAAAAGGTGAAAAGTGACTTTTAGGATACAACAGGTTTGGCTTTATAGAGAGAAAGCGTTAACCTTGCTCCTGACATATATCAGCACGTGCCGCTTCCTATTCTTAAAAAAAAGGCGGTTTGATTTAATGAGTAATATTGACCAATTAGCGTCCTATTTCAAACTATCGTTCTTACTCGACTAGAGCTATTATGCACATTAGCGTCCTTCTTATAACGAGTGATTTTGGAACAGATAATGGCATCGGGCACATTAGCGTCCTCAAACGCTGTTAGCATCCTTATTGATACTTAGGCTCTAATATTTAGCATATTTGACGAATACAAGCTCAAATATCGTATGGTTGAATAACTAATATTGAAAATTATATTTCGTCAACCAATAGTCAGTAATTTAATCACGAGCAAAAATAATTTAAACATTCCGAGCAACACATAATTAAATATAGACATTAATTTCAAGTTGTCACTGATGAGTATGTTCCAGTAGTAGAAGAAAAGAAAGTGACTTTTATACCTTTGCATATTTTTGACTTTTACCTCAAGGTACTGCAAAGTCCTCGACTTGAGTACTTTGTCTCATTTTGAAGCAGCTGAGATAATTCATTATCTTTGTGTTAACCTATATGGTTCATCCTTAGTACATCCCTAAAGTATACTTGATGAAGCATATTTTGATGATCACAAACAAAGTATTTTTTGGTGTTAACGAACATTTTTCAAGAACTTATCTCTGCACCAAAGGAAAAGTAAAAAGCCAAGAAACGACTCGATCAAGGAACTCAAAGCTCATATCCAACGGTCAAGATAGTTTCAACTTACGGACTGCAATGATCATATCCTGATGTCAAGATCCTCTCACGTGAATGATTCGATCAAAGGAAAACAAAGACATATAAGTCATGAAAGGACTCCAATAATCGCATCATAAATTTAAAAAAATGGTTTGATCAAGCTTCGTGACAACATCTTCTGATCAACGTTCAAAGTCATCTCTAGCTCTAAGATCAGCAAAGAAGTCACAATGAAGAGTTGGAAGTACCGATCAAGAGAAATGAGAAATACATAAGGAAATTAAGGTATATCTTTTTCTGATCATTATTGCTCAAAATATTTTTCAAAACCATGCATATATCATTACCATATGTTTTCTAAATCTTCGTGTTTTGATTTCAAGTTTTTAACTATATTTCAAATGATTTAATACTATATATTTAATTTGAAATATGCCGAGTTTTTATTCGCATTTATTGAATATTTTATCACAAGTAAAAATTATTTTCAAAGTGTCTTTCAGGACGCTAATGAAATAGCAGCGCTCTCATAAGCTTGTTAAGTACGGACTCTGATAGGTCATTAGGACACTAATAACGCTCAAGGTTGAAATGAACTGATTAATTAGGACGCTCACTTATATAGTAGCGATCTTATATATTAGTCAACCTTTGAAGTTGTTAAGAAGCTGACTCCGCATTAGCTCACTGAAAGATCTTTTAAAAAGTTCTTCAAAGAATGTTTCTTTGAGGACGCTGATGGTTATAAGTTGACTAAACTATCATGACGTTTACTGGATAGGTGCGCCCTCACTGATTGTCCTTCAACGTGTTTTTAAATGTCTTCACTTGCAGGACACTTACATAGTAGTAGCGCCCTCAGGTTATGTTTTTATCTAGTAGGACGCTCACGTAATGTGACGCTCACGTAATGTAGCGCCCTCATGTTTTGTTTTATGTTTTAAAGGCAAGACGCTTACTCGGATAGTAGCGCCCTCATGCACTTAATAGTTTTGAAACACAGGAGGACGCTAACTGTGCATTAGCACCCTCAAGGTTTAAGTCGTCTAAAGTCATAAGTAAGTCAGGACGCTTACGAGTTAGTAGCGCCCTCACTTCACTGTTCAGCAAGACGCTTATACGTAATAAGCGCCCTCAAGGAACAAAACGACAAAGTTGACATTATGCGTCAGGACACTGATTGCGTAATCAGGACTCTAATTCAACTATGGTCACTATTCTGACACGTACACCATATCGGTTTGCTTTTTAGAACAAATCTCTGCACAAGAACTCTTTAGATAAATTAGAGATCTTCTCCGATGCATGAATCAGGGTATCCTGAAATTCTCCTTATTCATGTTATCTGGAAAGAACCAGAATGTGTATGAAAATTACAGATGCCATTTTTTTATACCACTCTAGCTGTTGAGTCTCAACGTTCATCTTGAATTTGAAATTCAAGTGTATAACGACTATGTCCCACTAAGACTATAAATACCAAAACTTTGGACCAAACAACTTGCCAATCACTTTGTGTTGTGCCAATACTTTTTGAAAGTTAGTCTGTGTCAAAATGAATTTCATTTTTTTAATCTTTCAAAGTATTTTTCGCTGATACCTATACGATTTTCATATTGAGTGCAAATATATTTCTATCTTTGAAAATATGTTTTTATATTGCTATCAACTCAAATTCTCAGCACTGATTCACATTTGGTATCATTCTTGCTGATGATAGAATTTAAGAAATAATTCAAGATATACAGTCGTACTTGATTTCATATCTTAAGTACTGTATTGAACAATATCAGTGGTTGCGTTAAGCTATTGATTGTTGAACCAGAAGTTTATCTTTTGATAAAGCATTGATTTTCATATCATATCACTCATGCTTTTCGAAACTGCACTTGAGCAATACCGAACATTGAAAGGTAAGTGACTGAAGGTGTATTTCAACTTAGCATTACCTATTTCACAATTCATATCTTGGTAATGATATGTATTGTGCTTAATGTAAAGTGTTCTACTGCGTTAGAACCACCCAACATCTTAGTGTTGTAATGCTGGTGTGTTTCTGGATTGAAACAACCAGGACAAGTGAAGGTAGTTCACTTGATGATTTCAGGATTGAAGTCATGAAGGTTTATGTTAGCCTTTAAAAGGGAACTGGTTCATCCTCATCCAGTAAAAGGGTAGGTGTGTCCTTAACCTTAAAAACGATAGGTTATCTCTTAGCCTTAAAAGAGAAACCGGTTGTTCTTTATCCCGCAAAAGGATCACGGTTCATCCTTAGCCAGCAAAAGGAACATGGGTTTCTCCTCATCCCGGAAAAAAGAAATTTGGTTCTTCCTTAGCTAGTAAAAGGAACATGAGTTTTTCCTAATCCCAAAAAAAGGAAAATTGTTCATCCTTAGCTCGTGAAAGGATAAGTTTGCCTTTAACCTGTAAAAGGGCATTTGTAACGGTTTGGTTCTCTCCCATAAGAGAATCAGTTAGTAGATTAAGTAAATCCTAATCGGGAGAGTAGGTAGTGGACGTAGGCTTGACTGAACTACTATAAATTTGTGTGTCAAACTTTTGCATTTTAGTCTGTGTTCTAATTTGCATCATGTTCCAATTAACTTATGTAAATCACCTACGTTATTGGAAGACCTTTAATTTTAAAATTGACCATTGCACCCAATTCACCCCCCTCTTGGGTTGACCAACAAGTGGTATCAGAGCGGGTTCTCTGAAATTGGTCTAACAACCTAAAGTCTAGATCCTATGGTCAATTTAGGGTTCATCTTTGGTGTTTTTTTGTAGTTTGCATTTTTTAGGATAGAAATAGTAGAAATGTCGCTGCCACCTTGCCGCAACCTCCTAGGTATGATTATTCCTTTGATCTCTTATCGAGATATTTCGTGTTTAATCATACTCTTCGGTGCATGACTCTATGTCATTCATGCATTTAATGTAGACTCTATTTTCGATGCCTATTAGCTTGCTCCATTCGTTTTTCTTCTCACTTCACTTTCCTGCACTAAATCTGTCACGACCCCTCTCCGGGTGACGTTATGACAGGCATAGTGTCCCAGATATTGTCATAACCCGACAAAATCTGAAATACTGCTAAGCTTCTACGTGAAAAAATACCTAATAATCACAAATACAAATCCTGTATATGATAGAAATAATTGAACCCAAATTTTAATTTTCAACATCCATTATCATCAAAAAGATCAGGGTTCAATCCTTAAAATAATCATGGGACTTTACCAAAAGTCCATCATCCATAAAACATCATATACAGTCTAAATTCATACCACAACCATCTAAGTTTAATACACCTGAGAGTTTGTGATATATATATGTATACAAAAATCAAAATGAAACAAAACATATACAACTAATTCCCAAAATATTCCCAAAGTTACAAATCAAACCATACATTCAAAATGAAAGAAAAAGAGTCCCGCAAGTCCTAAGCCTTGCCCTTTCCTTTCTGATCAACACCTGAGACAAGTAGAGAAAAATTGGGATGAGCTCAACTCGCTCAGTGAATAATTCTCACAAAATATTTTCAATTATGCATTTATATAAAACAAGCATGATATTGAAAGTGTCATTTATAAAGCAAATGCATCATTAAATTCATATTGTACATGTGTTTAAACTAAACAATATAGTTACCCATCAATTCATAAGCATCAAATATACAGACTCTTTACTAGAGGATGTGTCCAAATAACACATGCCTTTACTTCCCCTATTGTCCCATAGGTTCAGACCGGCGCATTACCCAACACAAACCCTCCAAATCTTCCTACCCTTACATTCCTCAGTGATTCGAAAAGTCCTTACCACGAAACACTAATCCAAGTGTTTCGGCGGCACATTATCCCAAGGAACAAGTAAATAGAAAACAACAAAACTAAGGTGTTTAATCCAAAACACTCAAAGCATCACCAATGCCTACTTTCCATGCTCATGATTTAAAAACACAATGCACATATATAGTAGATGTATACCATTGCACAAACCAATTTATATAAATAAAATGCCAAAAAGAAAAACAAGAGTGAGAAATACTCACAAACCAATCACTAGCGAATTAAATATCAACCACACACACCAATTGGCTAATAGATTCACCAACACCTGAAATAATCCATACAAATACTTCAATGATCAATACAAAGACATTATGATCAATTCCCAATAATAAGACCAATTAAGTCCCAAATTGCATTATTAAAGTCCCAAACACTCTTATCCACACCAAATTGGGATTAGAAACACTAATTACCCATCAATTGACCAGTTCCATTCCAATTAACTCAAAAGCCCCAACTTCATCAAAAAATTTCTCCATAGTCAAATTGATGCCAAAAGTTTCACATTACACAATTTATAACTCATATATGCCATCAACATTCACATAACCCAATTGCACAATTAAACACCCAAATTCGTCCAAAATTCCATCATAATTCCATCAAAACCACATACATGCCACATATCCATTCAACCAAGTAAAGCCCACAAATAAAATAGATAATCACCATTAAAGCATGTATTTTAAGCCCAAATAATGGAATCAATCATCAAATTCATAAGGTGAGGGTTTACATTTCGAAACCTTAGCAAAACCCCCAAATTCCAACCATGGAAAAGTGAGTAAAACACCAATCTAAAGTTGGAAATTAGCTTAATAATCGAAATGATGGAAGAAAATGGGTAGAAACATACCTTGGGAGCTTGATTTAGCAAACCTTAGCCCCAATTTCTCCCAAATCCACCATTTTCTCCACTCTCTCTCCTCTCCCACGTTTCTCCTCTTCCCTTGCCCAAAAAGTTGCAAATGAGAAGTGATATTAAATGAAATTGCTTTTATAAAATCTTGGGCCCACATGCAAAAATTAAAAACAAAAACAAAAATCAGCCCATTTAAAATTTAACCTAATATAAGTGTATTTTCACATATAGATCCTACATACAACATATTAATTATGAAAATACACATAAATACATCGTATACACACCAAGTAAATACACAAGACCTAGAGTTGGGCATTTTATGTCATTATGACATCATATGCGAAAGTGGGTCGTTACAAAATCGCTCCGCATTCATCTTCTTCATTTCATCTCCTTCTTTATCTCTTTAATGGCATCCAAAGCACCTGAGTTTAGGAAAAGAGCTAGAATGGAATCATCTTCCACTTCTAGTGGCTTTTCTCTATCGTCTTCTTCATTAGATGGATCTGATGAAGAATCCTCTTGGGAAATTGCTCCTAAGGAAAACCATGCGTCTCCACTTCGTGCCAAAGAACCTCTACCACCGCTTCTTGTTGCAACTTCTCTTGAGGAATAGTTTGCCATGCTTAGTGATTCTCTAACCTCCAGTGTTCAGGCTGTTCTAGACATGTTAAACGAGCACGAGAACAAACTGAAAGTGCTTGAAGCCAAGCCAAAACATCAGAGAGATCTGATGATGGCACTGTTTGAGGAAAATGAGGAATCCTGAGCTTTAATTGAAAAGGCTATCTGTGTAAGCATCGCCACTCCCATGGGTCGCAGGACCAATAGCTTTTATGATTTTCCTCACTTCGATGTCTCTGCTTCGGTCTCTCCTAGGAATATCTAGAAACCTTGCCCCAAGCCCTGCATGTTATGCCAAAATTTTCAAATTCTGTTTAACTCATCTTCTGGATTATTATCTAAGAACTCTTCTATAATTCTCCTTTTGATGTTTATGCAAAATTTCTCTTATAATCTATCGTGTGTGTGTTTACTCTGTTTAAATCTCCTGTTTCATTTTCACAGAAAATTCTGCACATTTCACTGCTATTGCTTATGCTTTGCTATCTTTCTATCTCTCATTCATCTCTTAATGCTTTACTATATTTGAATGACTGATCTATTTGAATTTGTGTGATTGCCATATTTCATATTCTTACTGCACACACTAATCACTGTTCACAATTTGATTGATTTATGCACTGATATGCCTGCTTCTATGTTTGTAAAATTATTTTTGAATATTTCTATTGCATAAATTTGCTGCTTGCTTGAACATGATTATATGTCATCATACTAATATCATCTTGTTCATATTTTCTGATAAACTATATCTTGATGAAATCTTACTATGTCTAAATGCAATTATCAGTTTATTGATGACATCTTTCTTAATCAGTCACATCTATCTTGAGTATCTGATATGCTTATCAGTGACTATCTGATAAATATCATGATATTACTTTTCTTGCATCTTATATATTATCATGATTAGTTATGCTCATTTTGAACTTGTGATATCTGATTATCTGATGATCAGGTAACACAATAGCTAGGCTGTGCGTTAATACTTTATTTTTGCCTATGCTAGTTCATATCATGATCATGCTTACTCTGAACTTAGAATATCTTATCTATGCATGATTCATGTGCTTGCAAGTATATATAGGCCATGTACACAACTCTTTATCATACGCCTATATCTTGAACAAAATTTTGCCTACACTCATGATCATTATATGTTGGCACTATTCGTTCAACGATTTCCTAATGTTGATGCATCTGCTTCATACCATAACATGTTAGCATTAAACTCATGGATATCTGATTTCTAATGAGTACATACCCTTTCAAATGCCTTCTTATTAGAATCAGTGAATCAAACAATCTAGGCCATACTTTAATTGAAATTACTTGCCTAATTTTTGGTTCAGTGAATGTATGTTATTGCTCAAATGCCTTCTATGAAACTCAGCAGATATTCAGTATGTTTAGACGTTGATATTCATCGTATATATCTTCAAATGTCTAAACTATGGAAAGTTTATAATTTTCCATTTCACATGCCATTGATGTTGCTCTTAATATTATATCTTGTATGTATCAATTGACTGTGATTTTTGATATTTAATAGATGCCATGTACTTCAACTATATACTCTACATCTTATTAGAATCATAATAGCTAGGCCTTGCTTTATCATAAATTCTTTGCCTGTGCTATAAGTATGCTTGTGCTTGTTCATTTAGATATCTTAAAGCATACTCTGTGTTTGGTTTGGTTTAATTATCAAATTTACATTTATGCCAAACATTTAGGAGAATAATTGCCCACGATTAAAAATTCTCTATGAATTCATTTATCGACAATTCTTTCGATCCATTTGACTTCGATTCTCGGCTACATCTTTGTGAAATGTTTTCCAATATTAATAGCCTATGAATAAATCACTCTATTTCTCACTGTGCTTAAAAGCAAGATCCTTCTCTCACGTGATAGTAGACCTTACGCATTCTCATGTACCTAACTATGACACGATGTCATAAATGATCTTGAGGGTGAATGCACAAAGTAAGGGGGAGTCTCCATGTAAGGGGGAGCTTCACTACTCTACTCATCACGAGGGCTGATCTTAGTTCCTCTTTTTTCACTTTTTGATGATATCAAAAGGGGGAGAAGAAAAATAAGGAATAATAGTTCAAGGGAAAAACCTTTTTGCTTAATATGCTTAATTTTTTGATTTGTTTGTTATCATCAAAAAAGGGGAGATTGTTAACCTATATGGTCATCCTTAGCACATCCCTAAAGTATACTTGATGAAGTATATTTTGTTGATCACAAACAAAGTATTTTTCAGTGCTAACGAACGTTTTTCAAGAACTTATCTCTGCACCAAAGGAAAAGCAAAAAACCAAGGAATGACTCTATCAAGGAACTCAAAGCTCATATCCAACGGTCAAGATCATTTCAACTTATGAACTTCAACGATTATATACTGATGCCAAGATCATCTCACGTGAATGATTCGATCAAAGGAAAACAAAGACATATAAGTCGTGAAAGGACTCCAATGATCGCATCATAAATTAAAGAACAGTTTGATCAAGCTTCGTAACAACATCTTCCAATCAACATTCAAAGTTATCTCCAGCTCAAAGATCAATAAAGAAGTCACAATGAAGAGTTGGAAGTACCGATGAAGAAAAATGAGAAATACACAAGGAAATTAAGGTATATTTTTCTCTGATAGTTATTGCTCAAAATATTTTTCAAAACCATGCATATATCATTATCATATGTTTTCTAAATCTGCATGTTTTGATTTCACGTTTTTAACTATATTTCAAATGATTTAATACTGTATATTTAATTTAAAATATACCGAGTTTTTATTTGCATTTATCGAATAATTTATCACGAGTAAATATTGTTTTCAAAGAGTCTTTCAGGACGCTAATGAAATAGCAGCGCTCTACAGAACTTGTTAAGTCAAAATGCTGATAGGTCATTAGGACGCTAATAACGCTCAAGGTTGAAATGAACTGATTAATCAGGACGCTCACTTGTATAGTAGCGGTCTTATGTATTAGTCAACCTTTGAAGTTGTCAGGAAGCTGACTCAGCATCAACTCACTGAAAGATCTTTTAAAAAGTTCTTCAAAGAATGTTTCTTTGAGGACGCTGATGGTTATAAGTTGATTAAACTATCACGACGTTTACTGGATAGGAGCGCCCTCACTTTTTGAAATCGACTTAATAACTTTTAGAACGCTAATTGTCCATCAACGTGTTTTTAAATGTATTAACTTGCAGGATGCTTAGATAGTAGTAGAGCCCTCATGTTATGTTTTTATCTAGTACGACGCTCACGTAATGTAGCGTCCTCATGTTTTGTTTTATGTTTTAAAGGCAGGACGCTTACTCGGATAGTAGCGCCCTCATGCACTTAACAGTTTTGAAACACACCAGTATGCTAACTGTGCATTAGCACCCTCAAGGTTTAAGTCGTCTAAAGTCATAAGTAAGTCAGGACGCGTACTAGTTAGTAGCGCCCTCACTTAAGTGTTCAGCAGGACGCTTGTACGTAGTAAGCGCCCTCAAGGAACAAAACGAAAAAGTTGACATTATGCGTCAGGACACTGATTGTAGAATCAGGACGCTAAGTCAACTTTGGTCACTGTTCTGACACGTACATCATATCGGTTTGCTTTTCAGAACAAACCTCTGCACAAGAACTTTTTAGATAAATCAGAGATCTTCTCTGATGCATGAATCAGGGAAAGAACCAGAATCTGTATGAAAATTGCAGATGCCATTTTCATATACCACTCTAGCCATTAAGTCTCAATGTTCATCTTGAATTTTAAATTCAACTGTATAACGGCTATGTCCCACTAAGTCTATAAATACCAACACTTAGGACCAAACAACTTGCCAATCATTTTTTGTTGTGCCAATACTTTTTGAAAGTTAGTCTGTGTCAAAATGAATTACATTTATCTAATCTTTCAAAATATTTTTCCCTGATACCTATACGATTTTCATATTGAGTTTCAAATATATTTCTATCTTTGAAAATCTATTTTTATATTGGTATCAACTCAAATTCTCAGCACTAATTCACATTTGGTATCATTCTTGTTGATGATAGAATTTGAGAAATAGTTCAAGATGTAGTCGTACTCGATTTCATATCTTAAGTACTGTATTGAACTATATCAGTGGTTGCGTTAAACTACTGATCGTTGAACCACAAGTTTTCATACATATATTCTATATCTCTTTTGAAAATTGTCTGTGTTTTTTACTTACACTAGTCCTCTGTTTTTAACATTAATATTTGTTTCGTATATTTTATCTTTCGATAAAGCACTGATTTTCATATCATATCACTCATGCCTTTTGAAACTGCACTCGAGCAATACTGAACATTGAAAGGTAAATGACTGAAGGTGAATTTTAACTTAGCATTACCCATTGCACATTTCATATCTTTGTATTGCTATGTATTGTGCTTAATGTAAAGTGTTCTACTACGTTAGAACCACCCAACATCTTAGTGTTGTGATGCTAGTGTGTTTCTGGATTGAGACAACCAGGACAAGTGAAGGTAGTTCACTTGATGATTTCAGGATTGAAATCATATAGGTTTCTATTAGCCTTTAAAAGAGAACCGGTTCATCCTCATCCAGTAAAAAGGTAGGTGTGTCCTTAACCTTAAAAATGATAGGTTATCTCTCAGCCTTAAAAAAGAAACCGGTTGTTCCTTATCCTGCAAAAGGATCACGGTTCTTCCTTAGCCAATAAAAGGAACATGAGTTTTTTCTAATCCCAAAAAAAGGAAAATGGTTCATCCTTAGCTCGTGAAAGGATAAGTTTGTCTTTAACCTGTAAAAGGGTAGTTGTAACGGTTTGGTTCTCACCCGTAAAAGAATCAGTTAGTGGATTGAGTAAATCCTAATCGGGAGATTAAGTAGTAGATGTAGGCTTGGCCGAACCACTATAAATCTGTGTGTCAAACTTTTTCAATTTAATCTGTGTTCTAATTTGCATCATGTTCTAATTAACTTATGTAAATCACCTAAGTTATTGGAAGACCTTTAATTTTAAAATTGACCATTGCACCCAATTCACCAGCTTCTTGGGTGGACCAACACTTTGTTCTCCATGCAAACTTCTTTATCAACATTCTATCAGAAGATCTTTTATTGAGCGTTCTGGATGTGCTTGCTGAGGATTGTTGACTCATTGTATATATTTCATCAGCAACTTCACTTCTGCTCCTGCTTGGTGCATTTTCAAGAATGTCTTATCTCTCAGATGAAGTTTCTAATCCACTTAATATATAATCAATTTTTCTAAAACTGATTTCAAATGGATTTGAAAATTCGTTTATAAAATCTACTTTATATTTCCAGGTCTCCGGAATTCTGTTAAAAAAATATTGTACTAAAGTAGAGTGAGTGATGGTTTTTCTAGGGTATTCAAGTTCATTTACTATATGTATAAAACGTTTAAGGTTATCATGAACTGACTCGTTGTTTGAAACCCTAAAGTGGACAAGTGACTCTTCTAATGTTCTAACTGGGTCTCTAGTTTCATCCCTTCTTTTCATGGTTTGCAGGAGATCACAGAACTCCTTTAAATTCATTTCCCATGGTTCAACAGATTCAGCTAACGTAGTCAGCTTATCATTTCATTTCTTTGGAAGCTTATCATAGAAATAAACCAGGGATATTTCTGCATGCATTTCCTATCTCAACTTGTGGGTGTGAGAACAACCGTTACATTGCTCAGCTTACAGGCGTGAGACCAACCTATCTCAACTTATGAGTGTGCGAACTACCATGTCTCAACTTACAGGGTGTGAGAAGACCTGACTTTGTTGAATATAAAATATCAACTCAGTAGTTAATCTAATTACTATTACAACCTTAATAGAGTATACATAATATGAAATTGAATAAAACTTTACCCTATGAACTATCTCTCAAATTACTCTTTCAGCAAGAAGGATATAAGCTAAAACAGTGTTGAATGATTTGAGTGAAAACAGTTCAAAGCTTCAAATAGATTTTTAGATAAAGATAGAATGTTAGCTCAGTATGAAAACCTTTTGAGTACGTAAAGTCTCAAAGAAAAACTACCATGAAAACAGATCGACTTAAACATTTTCTTGACCAGATGAAAATTCGACTAACTTTCAAAAAGTGTTTAAGCTCAAAGAATTTTCGGTGCTTAAAAAATTGTTAAGTGTATATATTTATAGACTTGTAGAGATGAAGTTGTTGTTCATTTGAACTTGAATTTCAAATATGAACGTTTACTCACAACAGTTATAATATATCACGATAGTGGAAACTGCACAATTTATGAATATTCTATTTTTCTCCAGATACACGAATAAGGAAAGTTGTAGAAGACGTAGTTCGTGAATCAGAGAATATCTCTTACAAATACAAAAAATTGATTTTGTACAAAAGGTTGTTCAGAAAAGTTGGCGAAAAATACGTACATGTCAGAACAGTAAAAATATCATTTCTGTCATTTTGTTCCTTTGAGGGCGCTCAAAGAATATCAACGTCCTATTAAACAATAAAGTGAGTGCGCTACTATGTAGTAAGCGTCCTGACTTGCTTTGGCAATTAAACGACTTAAAGCATGAGGGCGCTATTTCACAGTAAGCGTCATGCTTTGTTTTAAAATGCAAAACATATAAGGGCGCTACTCAAGAGTAAGCGTCCTGAACTATTAGAAGCAATTTTAAACTAATGTTTAAGCGCGTTGATGGACGATGAGCGTCCTGAAAGTTACTTAAGTGTTCTAAAGATGAGGGCGCTCCTACACAAGTAGCGTCCTGATAATTCATTCAACTTATAACTGTTCAGCATCCTGACTCATCAAGTCCAGGAGAGCGGTGCTAAAACATTAGCGTCCCGAAAGACTTTATAAAAGCGGTTTTTGATTTCTCGATTAAAACACGATAAAAACATAAAGTAACCGGATCGAATCAAATATGCAACCAATCGATTAAAACATGCAGATGATAAAAATCTTGCTAAGAGTAGGTTGATTGATAGACCTTACAATCTAAGTACTGACAGACTTGGAACTTCATTTTTTTGTTCAATAGGCTTGTGATCTCAGTTCCTTGATCTTGATTCTTGATAAATCTGAAAGACTTGACAAGATCATTAGATAGACCAACTGAAGATATTTGGAATCATCAAATCATTCATATCATGGGGTTCGTTGAGATAACACCAGCTAGGAAGTGGTATTGGAAGCTGGAACCAGGGTCGATCTACTCGTTTGGTCATCTTGCTTACTAGTTTATCGGACACTTTGTCAGTAAGAAGGAAAGGGAAAAATCGGTGAACAGTTTGCTGACAATTCAAAAAAAGCAAGGGGAAAGTCTAGAGGATTACCTCGAGCGATTTGATGATGCATGAGTTGAGGTCGATGACTGTGATGACAAAACAACCATCATAGCATTCATTGTCGAGCTTAGGCCGGGACGATTCCACTACTCCTTGGGGAAGAAAAAAACTCAAACATACAAGGAAGTCCTTGATCGAGCTTAGAAGTACATCAATGCGGATGAGCAGGAGGAAGCAAAAAGGGAAAAAGAGAATCCCTCTCACCGTTCGAAGAAGGACAATAAGAGGAAAAGAGACGACGAAGCCAAAGAGGACAACCGAGGTGGGAAGAGGTCCAATTCGGATCGAAGGGACCAAAAAAGCAAGGGCGTGCGTAACGTTTCCTCGACATACACGCCTTTGACCACCTCGGTAGAGCAGATCTTCTGAGAGATCCAAGACAAGGAATATCTCAAATGGCTGAAAATGCTGAGCACTCCTTCTGATCAACGTGACAAGAAGAAGTATTGTCGATACCACAACGATCACGACCATAATATTGACTAGTGTTTAGACTTGAAAGAGGAGACATAAACTCTTATCAGCCGAGGTCGTCTACAGGAATATGTGAAGGGCTCAGATCAGAGAAGAGCCCGGTCGCCGGAGAAGGGAAGAGCTGACCAGCCGAGGGAGATCAAAACCATTTTTGGTGGAGACCTCGAGAAAACTTCTAGACGAGCACTCAAGGCTTATGTTTGAGTTGCCCGAACGAAAGTCATGCACCTGTCGAGCTGACTAAAAAATCAGAAGAGAGCAGACTTCGCTATCAACTTCACGGAGAAAGAGGCTCGAAACATCTGCCGACCTCATTCTAACCCTTTGATGATATCGTTGGATGTGGCGAACTACAAAATCCATCGGATTCTCATTGACAATGGAAGCTCGGTCGACATTCTCTACTGGTCAGCGTTTAAAAAAATGGGGCTTGTGAAAACAGATCTCATCCCCATAGACGTCCCTCTCATCAGATTTCATGAGATAGGATTATGCCAGAAGGGTGGATTGCTCTTCCCATCACGGCAGGGGAGGAAAAGCACCGAGCTACGGTTATAATAAAATTTCTCATAGTAAAGGGACCGTGTGCTTACAACGCCATCGTTGGCAGACCTCTCTTCAACAATCTGAAAGTCGTAGTATCTACATACCACCTAACACTTATATTCTTACCTGAGCGCGGAGTAGGTGTTGTACGAGGAAGCCAGAAGGAATCAAGAGAGTGCTATGTAGTAGCGATGAAAAGCAGAAGCTCGGGAAAGCTGAGCTTCCGGCATGCCGAGGACGAGCTCATGAAGGTAAATATTGCTCTTGGTCAAGACCTCGACCCATGGGAAGACACCTCCAGTCTCGAGGCGCAAGATGAATGGAGAGAGGTGGCGATCACGGAAGACCTGACCAGAACTGTGAAAATTGGAACTGGGATGAACTCAGACTTAGCAAACTAGGTCATCCAGGCATTGAGAGAGTATAAAGACATATTCGCGTGGTCTCACGATGATATGCCTGGCATCTCGAAAGAAGTGATCGTCTACCGTCTCAACATTGATTAGAAGCTCACCACAGTAAGACAAAAGAGAAGAACTCTCAATGGTGAAAGAGCTGAAGCTCTCTGGGAGGAAGTCGACAAGCTCATCCGGGCCCAGTTCATCTGAGAGGTTTCATACCCAAAGTCGCTTGCCAACGTCATGATGGTTAGAAAACCAAACGAAAAATGGAGGACCTGTATTGCTTTCACAGACCTAACAAGGCCTACTCGAAAGATAGCTTCCCTCTCCTTAAGATAGATCAACTAGTCGATGCTACTGCCGGACATGAATTTCTCAGCTTCATGGATGCTTATTTTGGCTACAACCATATTATGATGTACCACAGAGATGAAAAGAAGACCTCGTTCATAATAGACCGGGGTTTGTACTGCTAGAAGGTAATGCCCTTTGGCCTCAAAAATGTTGGCGCGACGTATCAGAGGCTGGTGAACCAGGTCTTCGAAGAGTTGATTGGGTAGAACATGGAAGTATATGTCGACGACATGCTAGTGAAGAGCATCAAATCGGTAGCTCATCCTCACGATCTTAGAGAGGTGTTCGACATGATCAGGCACTAGAATATGAGGCTGAACCCAACCAAGTGCACATTCGTAGTCATGATAGGAATATTCTTCGGTTTCTTGGTCAACCAGAGGGGGATCGAGAAAAATAATGAAAAAATCCAAACTATCCTAGATATGAAACCACCCAAACACGTAAAAAAAGTACAACGCTTGATAGGGTGAATAGCTGCATTGAACCGGTTCGTGTCAAAGTCTACGGATAAGTGTTTACCGTTTTTCAAATTAATAAAAAAGAAAACTGTCAAATGGGATGAAGAGTGTGACCAAGCTTTTCAAGAGCTCAAAACTTACCTTAGCTCATCACCGATGCTCTCAAAACCAATTTCCGGAGAGCTCTTCCTTTACCTTTTAATATTTGATGCGGCCTTGAGCTCTGCTTTCATCTGGGAAGAATAGGAGATACGAAAGCCTGTCTACTATGTGAGCAAGTCATTGCTCGATGCAGAAACGAAATACCCCAAAATAGAGAAGTTGGTCCTGGCCAGTATCACCTCAGCTCGGAAGCTAAGACCATACTTCCTAGCCCATTCCATAGTCGTGCTCACGCGACACTAGCTGCTACAAGTTTTGCAGAAGCAGGAGACCTTAGGTCGGCTAACCAAGTGGGATATTGAGCTCAACGAGTTCGATATTGAATATCGACCAAGAATATCTGTCAAAGGACAAGCACTAGCTGATTTTGTAAAGGAATTCTCATCCATGCAAAAAGAGGATGATGACATTGAAGCCGACCTCGAGCTGACATGAAAACTATTTGTCGATGGCTCATCGTGCAAACAAGGAAGTGGGGTCGGCATTGTTTTGGTCTTGCGCAAAGGAGATAAACACCTTGCAGCTCTCTGGTATGGATTTTTGGCCTCGAACAACGAGTTTGAATACGAAGCTCTTCTAGCTGGTCGACGAATGGCGCTCAACTAGGGGGTATGCAAAATCGCAATATGTTGTGATTCACAACTTGTTGTAGGTCAAGTCACCGCAGAGTACCATGCAAAGGATAATTGCATGTAGGCTTACCTGCAGATTGTGAAAGAGCTACTGAGCAATTATAAAGAATATGAAGTCATACAGGTTTCACGAGCAGACAACTCCTTTCGAATGATCTCTCGAAGCTCGCCTCCTCTTCCGGGGATGAGCTCATTCTACAAGTGCCAAAAGAATACCTGCCTAGCAGGAGTATCAAGGAGAGCAGCCAGGTTGGCCTCACCGAGGTCAACTCTTCTTAGATGGACCCAATTGTGAAATTCTTGAACACGGAAGAGCTCCCAGCTCACAAATTACTGGTAAGAAAAATACAGCGACAAGCAGCCATGTACGTGCTCATTAACCACATGGTGTATCGACGTAGCTACAACTTGCCCTATTTGAAGTACATGAGAGAAGACCAAGCTCAGCTCGTCCTTGACGAGGTACATGCGGAAATCACTCTAAAGGAAGAGCTCTTGCGTATTGAGTACTCCGTCAGGGATATTACTGACCGACGATCAATCGGAATGCCCTTAGGACAGCTCGACATTACAATATATGTCAGCGACATGCTACAATAATAAGAGCTCCTCCTGAAAAGCTGACTCTCATTCAGAGTCCTTGGCTTTTTGCTCAATGGGGAGTAGACTTAATTGGGTCTTTGCCAATGTGCAAAGGTCAAGTTAAGTTTGCCATTGTAACAGTGGATTACTTCACCAAGTAGGCAATGGCAGAGTCGCTAGCTCACATAACCGAGCAAAAGGTGACAAAATTTATCTGGCAGTCAATTATTTGCCGATTCGGAGTACCATTCGCCATAATATTAGATAATGGGAAGCAGTTTAATAATGCGAAGTGCAGCTCATTCTACTCCGAGCTCGAGATTCGCCACTTCTTCTCGGCATCAGCTCATCCTTAGGCGAACGGTCAAATCGAGGCCGTCAACAAGATTATCAAGCATACGTTGAAGGCTAGAATCGAGGAGAAGTAGGGAACGTGGGCAGATGACCTCCCCCAGGTATTATGGTCTTACAGAACGACGACTGAAGAAACTATTTTCTCCCTAGTGTTTGGAATGGAAGCATTTATTCCAGTGGAGCTCGAAATCCCAACTCTGAGAACTTCGTACTTCAATGAAGAGAAGAACTCAGAAGCATAAAAGGCCGAGCTAGACCTTTTTGGAAGAAAAGTGAGAGCAATCACAACTTCGACTAGCTGCATACCAAAGGAGAACATCGAAGTACTACAATTCCAAAGTGAGACCCTGTAGTTTCACAATCGATGACCTGGTACTAAGGAAGGTCATGCTCAACACCAGAGAGGCCGGAGAAGGGGCTCTCGGCCCAAATTGGGAGGGACCATACAAAGTCATTTCCATACCGAAGAACGGAGTCTACGAGTTGGAAGACCTCGATGGAAGATGAATCGCCAAGCCATGAAATGTAGAGCATCTGAAGTTTTACTACTAGTAGTTATAGCAAGTAGGAGTAGTTCAGTAAGAATAGCTAGCAGGGGTCACCTACTCAACTTAGACATATCATTTTGTCATCTCTTGTTAAAGTTTATAAACTAGTTTGTTTTTTAACGACTTTGCGTGAGTTTACCAACAACTATCGACACGAGATGGCACGAAAGAAAGTGACTAATACCTTGGGAATACGAGCCTTGCTCAAATAATCCCCAAGAAGGGGCTGAAAACCTATAGTACCTTGGGGTCTGAGCTCAAGCCAGGATTATCAATAGGAAGAAGGTTAAGGCCTAAAATACCTTGGGACCTGAGCTCATCAGAGTTCAGGTTATTACCGAAAAGGAGGTCATCCTTGAAGTACCTTGGGATCTCAACTTTTCAGAGTTCAGATTATCATCGGGAAGGAGTTCATTCTCATAGTACGTTTTTTATCATCACCTAGAAGAATAACGCTGACGGGACTTATTTTCCAAAAAATGGCTAAGTCCAAGGTCAAGCTCGGAGAACGGCCGAGCTCATCAGACTTACTGAGCCAAGCTCAAGCTTGGATTATGGACGAGCTCACATGCTAACCGGGCCGAGCTCGCGGGATATATTTTCCAAAAAACGACCAAGTCCAGAGACAATCTCTTTAAACCGGTTGAGCTCACCGGACATATTGAGCCGAGCTCACGACCTTACTGCTCTAAAAATTGACTAAGTCCTAGGGAGCAGCTCAAGCTAGGATTATAACTGAGCTCACAGGACGACCTGCATAAAGTAGTTTGGTAAGTGCTCAAATCAAGTAGAGAAAGAAAAACACAACAAGTGAAGAACAAGATTCATTCAAAAGTGGATGAAGTATTTAAGCTCGAAATCTGATCATAATTACAAAAAGAGATGGAAGAAATAGAGGCTTAAGAGCCTAACATCACAACCTCGGCCCCAGCAACCAGTTGTTGTTCGGCCTCAGTTTCATCTTGGCCTTTCCTCACAGCTTGGACCTCTGGCTCGGTTGTAGCAACAGACTATTCTTTATCTCCTGCAGGCTCTTCCTGTTGCTGTTCGGCCATGAAGTTGTCGAAGGCGACTATATCGACCTTGTCAGCAAAGTATTTGCTGAAGTCAACCCTCATATGGATCTAACCCAGCTCGTACTCTTCCCCCTTCAGGTCATCGAACTCTCTAGAAGCTTTGTACTCCCGAACAGCTCGACGAGCCGAGTTGGCAAGCTCGGACTCCAAAGAAGCGACCTTCGCTCTCAACAGTTCATTATCCGAGGCCGACCTTTGCAGTCGAGATGCGGTGAAGGACAGCTCAGACTCAGTCTTAACAAGGTTGCTCTCAAGCTCCTCCACCTTCTTCTCCATCTCCTATTTCAGCTTCCTCTGCTCGGCCTCAGCAGATATTGACAGCTCGTCGACCTTCTTCATGGCTAGGAAAATTTGATGGGCAGCCTGAACAAGAACAAATGCACAAGTCAACCCAAGTAGGACGACGAATTACAATTAATATTGAGGAAATGCATCTTACCTTAACACATTTCACAAAAGCCTGAGAGGAGTTGTCCCTGTCGAGGTCCTCTTTCCCTTTCTCGACCTTGGATCAGGGCAGTCCGATCTGGTACCCCCTAATTACCAGATCTTGATTATCAATCTTAGTAATAGGAGGCCCCATATCACGCAGCCTCTTCTCAGGTCAGAGGTCGATGGGGTCGGGAAAAACTCGCCAAATATTAGGGCTTAGCTAAACTGGGGCAAGACTCAGGTCGGACAAAAGACGGCAAACGACTTTGGGTAAAGGAAGAATGGCCCCATACTTAAACAAACCCGTGTATAAGGTTACCTAACCTTTCCTAGGGCAGCTTGGCCTTTCGCTGTGCCGGGGAACACACATCAGGACAGAGGATGGGATCTCGAATAAAGCCCTCAAATACAAAAGGTGATCCTTAGTGATAGAGGAAGAGAATTCATCAATAGAAAATGAAGGACCTGCCACCTCGGCCCCGTCGTCCGACTCGGTCTCAGGGTTAGACTTGACCTCGATCCCAATCACTTCATCGGCCGAGGAGACCACCTCAGCTCTGCTCGACTCACCTTGAACCTTCTCACTGCGAGCTCGGTCCCGAGCAGAGCAGAGGGCGACTTCACCTTGGTTAAGGATCTCAATGCCCTTAGATTCTCTCTCCTCAAATGATTGAGCAGCCAATGCCTCATTGTGAAGCGACTGCTCAGCATCCTTTCCATTTCGTGGAGCATGAAAGCCAGAAATACTAAACAAATTAGAGATGAAGGAGAGGAAGGAAATACCGAATAAGGAGAATTTTGAGCAGGTAAGAATCCGAACAGAAATCAAGAACCAGATTGCGAAATGACCGAGCTGGGAAAAATATGAGCCAGAAAATTCTGAGCTGGGAGAGAAGATTTTTGAATAGAAAAGTCAAATGAGTAGGAGCCACTATTTATAGAGGGCCCTTCTCGACTTAAAGTCGTTGGATGTCGTGGTCCCAAATCTTGAGAAATATCCAACGGCTTCGATCGGAGCAAACAAATCAACATGAATTTTGACAGTATGGGCCCCGATATGTGAAATCTCGAGGAGCATCGGATGGTTCTGATCCAACCTTTGGTTTCAATGCCCAGATCGACTTTTGACGAATCGCGAGGAACGTCAGGTGACCTAGAACACTTTTAATGTATAATACGAGTAACACAAATCTCAAGCAAAATTTACGATGATGGAAAGCCTTTCACCCCAAATAGGGCTAAAAGGCTTGGGGGGTAAATGTTGGATGGTCAACTCAGATTAGAGCTGACCTGGATATTGGAAGAGGAGCTGAGTTGGCATTCTGCGATGTGTTAGCCACGTATGAAGAAGGACGAGCCGAGGTGACGAGGAAAAAGTCGCGTAAAGTGGCAACCGCTAGATTAGCTCAGTCAAATCGAGCTCTATTCAATTATGATCGTGTTCGAGATGACTTAGCAGGATGATAAATACGATAATCCCGAAAGCACAATCATAGCGATAGCTCGACCCAGCCAAGCCGAGCTCAGTGTTATTCTGTTCAAGGCTGACAGTTCGGTCTCTATCTGAGCTGATAACCCCAGACGAAACAGATAAGATTAAGGATTCTTTCCTGGCACGCCATATCCCGAGAAATCTGAGGTAGTTGCACTCCCAGATACGAACTTCGACATAGAGAAGGGATAAGACTCTTCCTCCAAGAAAAATCAAGAAAATAAGGATCATCCGAGATGAGATAAGATTCCTACTCTGAGATGAACTCGAAATGGATGAGCTCATCCAACTCATCTCAACCAACGACAAAACAACACGTTGCACCATGCTTACTGGGCAGCTAGCCATTCTGGCCAGATGACTTCCTCTATAAATAAGACCTATCACCCTCACCATAAGGTGGGAACAACTTTCTACAATAGTTGTTGCTATAGTCTTGAACAAGCTCTAACTTAGGCATCAGAGGGTCTTTGAGCGGCACCACACCAGTGTTCCTTACGATAGCCATATCGCTTTCTCTTTTATTCTTAGACCTAGCTGATAAACCCTCGCCGAAACTGGAGAGTTCATAATTTCAGATAGGATCATCTCCTACGCGTGTTCATCTACTTGGTGTTGATCAGATTCTGCATCAACAAAACCTATCTTGTTCATGGGTCAAGCGAATATTTGTTAGTAGTGACACAAGGTTATCCAGCTGACTGACGGATCTAGATGGAACAAGTCTTATGAAATGGATATTCCAATAGGTGCCTGAAGGTGAGTTTCCACCTAAGGTCATGTCTCTAATGTCCAACACATGTAGTTTTCCACCTAAAGTCACTATCTTCATTAAACCTATAACATTGAAAAAACAATGAGGGTTGGTTTTATCTTCTTTTTCTGAGTTGAGAGTCAATTGATTAGGTTAAATAAAAAATCCAACATGAAATCAAATGACCCTTTCTACAACAACCTTGTTAGTCTTGCTATTAGAGATAAGGGTATCATCTAACTTAATGATATATGTCCTCTCAAAAAAAAAAAAAAGATTTGAAATATGATGTGTATCATAGACTTTTATCCTAGAAATAATTAAAAATGAAATAGTCCCATGGCCAATGACGACAACTTTATCCTCCGGCCAGGCATGTACCCCCCTCATATAAGATGGAGTGTCCAAATCTTGTCATCATCATATGTGGTGTGCTATTGAGCCTTAATGTGAGCATTTATACTACCCTTAACTTTGATCTGTTGGGTTTCAAAAAAAAGAAAGAAAACTTTGGTTTATTGATCTTCAAGGATTTGTATATATGAGATCTAACCCAAGAAATACTACAAATTGACAAAAAAAAAGGATGATGATTGGCCTGTACATTCATCTAATTAGTTCTATTTAAAGCCCATTGTGGAATTTATTCTATTGTGCAATTATTAGGTCATAATTTTGGCCCATCATTTCTTTTTCTCATATAAATCAATGACTTGACATATATAGATAATTAAATCTATAAAGATATTAATAATAAAACACTCCTTCCCAAAATTTGTAAGTGTCCTTCCTCTCTCCTTCTATATCCCTAACTCTAGACCAATCTATGAGTTCTCTCCTTCTCTGTCTCTAACTCTAAACTAATTTATGTGTTTTTTCCCCTTCCCATCTATGGTGAAATTATTACAAGTGTACAATATCATAAAAAAGTAATATAGTGAAGAGTAAAGTGTTATTTCCACAGAGATTTATCTCTAATTTCTAGTAAATTATTAAGATTATCTCAACTTAATCTTATTTAAACAAAATGACGAAATCAACTATAACTAAATTGAAAACTACAAACTAAACTAAACTAGTTATAAATCAATAAATTAAATATAAGAAACTTATTACAATTTTCCCTCCGCACTTCACTTAGGTTTATTTACTCATTTTTTGAGTAATTAATTAATTTGAATTGTTAACCAAGAGCCATAAGTTATTTACAAGCCTCTTCCGATGGTCAAGTAAAAATATTTCATTTAATTAAATCACTATATTCCTATGAGATTTAAATCAAACAAGATTCATTAGGTTCATCATGCTCGCAATGGTTACATATGTTATATGAGTATATTTCTATCTCACATGAACTCATAGTTTCTACCTTTTTTTATCATATGTCACATTAATCAAATCTAAACCTAAAATCCTTTTTTCCAAGTTCATCTAGATTCACCAAATCAATCTAATTATTGGCTAGTTAATTAGAAGCAATAGGCATAGATTAAAATAAACAACTCAATATTAACTAAGAAAAATCTATTATAATCACATAAACTCCAAGTTACATGAGAGTTCCAATTGCAATCCTAGAAACTAATCTATCCAATAACTAATAATAAAAACTCAAAATCAATAGTATTTAACATCATTGAAAGAAAGATACTCAAATACAAGAGAACAAAAAATAATGTAAAGATTTAACAATGGTTCCACCAAATTCTTCAATCGGCTTCGCTCTTCCATGTGTTTTTGTTTTTCTTTTTCACCTTGAATGCTTCTCTAAATGGATATGCCTTTCCTAAGCTTTTATATGTCCTATTTACAAGTATGAAAGAGGAACAAGGAAAATTCGCACGAATTGCATCCCAATCCTAGTATGACTAAACTACCCGGTGCCTTGGCACCCATGTTTGGCGCCTAGGTGCCCACACACTGATTCTTCTTTCCTTCACTTCATCACTCGGCTCCCCAACCTCCACTTCACTTGCTTGAAATTACAACTTTGATTTTCTTCTTCCTAGAGCCTAGGCTTCCATTCTCCAAGCCTAGGCCTCCATGTATTGGTTTTCACTACCACTTTTGACTTTGATTCTCTTGTCCTCCTTACTTGTAACCCTACAAAATAGAGTAACAAATGAGTAGATAATAGTCCTAATATACACAATTATCACTAATAACCCTATGAAACAAATGGTTAGAAAACAACTTATCAAATACCACAAACTCGAAACTTTGCTAGTCTCTGAGCAAAGAAAAGAAAACACAAATAAACTACCTAAAAAAAGTAATGATTTAACTCAAATTTGAAAACATGGCCTAAAAGATTGCTCATAAGTCATAACTACCATGAAAACTTAGAAAGTTGTGAAAGTCTAGAATTTCAATCCAACCTTCACCATACTCTAATAGTCACCCAAGAGGGGGGGGGGGGTGAATTGGGTGTCTTGGCCAATTAAGTCAATTTAAAATTTATCTTATATTAATCTTGTGTGATCCTTCAATTTGATGAGGCATTTAATTAAATAGATCATGTACAATAATAAAGTGCAGAAATTAAATGCAAAGGCACAAAATTTTTATGTTGTTCAAAAATCTAATTTCCTACGTCCACACCTAGAGAAAACCTCTCTAAGATTCCACTAGCTCAGATTCACTTACTAGGTGTGAATCAAATTGTTACAAATGTCTTTTTACAGGTTCAAGACAAGCCTATCCTTTTACGGGCTAAGGATGAACCGACTACTTCCTTTTACAGGATAAGGAAGAACCTAAAATCCTTTTACTGGGCTAAGGATGAACCACTTGACCATTTTCAAGAGAAAGGGTGAAACTACCTTTGATTCTAACCTAGGAATCTTAAGTGAATCAAATTCACTTGACTTGGTTGTTTCAATCTTAAAACAAACCAAAACTCTAATTACAAATATTACAATGAAGCTCAAGATATAATAATTTCAATCAATATAAGATATGAAATTAAAGCTCATGGATTGTGAAAACTTACAACTATATACCTTTCATGAGCAATATGAATTGCTCATTTGAATGATGTTGAAAAATGTGCATGATTGATGCAAAAGTTGAAGCCCCAAAATCACCAAGATGATTTTTCATTCAAATGCTCTCTCTAGTTGTTTTTGAAAATGAGAAGATGTGGAAGATAGAGTTTATACTTCATTCTCTCATTTTCTCACAAAAACAGTTAAACTTAGGGAATTCTAGATTAAGAAATCAAGCACTCAGTTCCCTAAGAGTCTAAGAGGTTTCTCTCAAAAGAAGATTTCAAATTGAAGCTTGAAGAGAAAACCCAAAACAAAAAGAGAAGCAAAATGCTTCAAATCAAGGATATGTTTCTCAAAAATTGAAAATCTCTTAAGTATGATTCCTCTCAAGAAAAAAAGATTAAAAGCTTAAGAGATTTCACAAAGTAAGAAAAACAATATGTAAAACCTTTTTCTTTCAAAATCATTTTTGAAGAAACTTGATTTTGTTTTGAAAATGAGAAGAACAAAATAAAAGCACAAGTTTCAAAAGATTTTGCAAAAGTTGCTCATAATGAGCTAAGACACATATTTATAGAAAAACACTTCAAAAAAGTAAGAACCATGTTTCTTAAGGAAGAACCACGTTTCTATTTGAATTTGGCAAAATTTGCATTCTGCCAATACACAAGGAAATGCATTTCTGCTTGAAATCCTAGTTTCTGCCAAAACACATGGAAATGCGTTTCTATGTGAAATTCCTAGATTACCCTAACATTGGAAACACGTCTTTCCAGAGGAAATGTGTTTCTGTGTTGAATTCCAGAATGCACCAATCTGGGCAAAATGGAGGAAACATGTTTCTTTAGAGGGAACGTATTTCTGCCTGTCAGTGTGAAAATTTTCATTCTGGACAACAGAAAATGTGTTTCTTAAACAAGAAACATGTTTCTGTCTCTCCAAGTGAAAAATTCCACACTAGACTGCAGGAAACACATTTCTTATACGAGAAATGTGTTTCTGGTTGACACAAAAACTTAAAACATGTTTTCTCGATTAAACAAATTCAAAACACTTGAAAACATTTAATCATAATAAAATTGAAGTTCATGCCAGTGTTTGAAGCAATTTTGATGAAAGTCAAAAGTTTGACCAATATGAAAACTGGTTTGACTTTGCAAAAACTAATGATTTTAAAATATGATGCATGCACGCACGCAAATACTTGGAAATAAATGAGCAATATAAAAACAAGAAAAATTACGACCTAATTCTAATTATACTTGTAAGCTTTCATCCTTTATCATCGTGTCAACTCGTCCAAGCTTTGACTTTGACTTTTTTTTATCCACTTGAGTTGAGTTGAGATCACTTGACTCTTGTATTGGCCTTTTGACTTATCCTTGGTGCTGAAACATGCTCAAATCAACCATTAGCACCATGGTTATATTGTTTGTTAGCATTAAAACACTTAGAAAAATTCTAAGTGGAAAACCATTTAGGTCAACATACTCTACCTTTGACTCTTCGCTTGTGTGTGTGTGTGTGTATGTGTTTAACCATTTACATTTAACCACTTGAGTTTTGGGTTGCTTTATGCAACAATAATCGATCTTTCTATATATAGACTTAATTCAAACTCCATAGGCTCATTTTTCACACCACTCTCCACTAATGTAGACTAGCATACCACTTGGAATCAAGGAGACTTTTTAATCTTGCAATGTAGGCTAGGGATAAGGTAGGATAAATAAGTATGAACAAGGCTTAAAACACCCTAAACCCTTCAATCATTTCAATCATCTTGTAGAACCATTATAAACAATTCATATATACCCTCAACTTGATTTTTGAGTTCAACTCCCCCCCCCCCCATTGTTTGTTTTCATTCTCTTTTTTTTTTTTTTTTTTTGGTTCTTTTTTTCATCTACTACACCCCTAAACTTTGTTTCTTTCTAACACAAGTGTAGCACTTCATATTTGTTTCTAACAATAAGCAAGTTCTTTCATTGTCTCCTTCCATTCTCAACTTCCCATCCTTCCTAGCTTTTGCAAAGCTCCAAAATAATTAGAGTGTTAAGGGTGAAGGTATAAAAGTAGGAATTAAATTATTCAGCTTGGCTAGGTGACAAAGAAAAGGTCTAATTAAGCACAAAATGGGTAACTAGGGGTATACCTGTAAATAGGTAAGCTTGATGGCTCAAACGATCCAAAAATGGCCTAAATCATTTTTCTAATGGTACGACGCCTAGGATTTCGCCTCAAGTGATATTCAAAGAAGTTCTAGAGTTCAATGAGATCTTCATGAAATTCTTAATTTGCATAAACCTATTTTAAGCTCACAAGTGGTTCAACGTTTATAGCTACATGCTCAACGGGTGTAAAGAATTAATGGTCAAGTTAAGTACACAGACAAAAACAACCTTCGTCATTCTCCTAGAGCCATTTCTAATTCAATCATATTCTTATCATTGGCCTAAATAATTTTGATCAAATCAAAATTCAAACTCAAAGACTTTTTTTTTATACAAAATAATGTTGAACCAATTATCCTCATGTCCCTTACGATAATATGTCCCTATTACGAAAGATTTGGATGATTACAAAACTACATTCATGATATTACTGCACATATGGCATATCTAATCTTTCTTGAAGGTATCAAAGATTCAATGTTGCATGGCGAACATATTAAAAAATTTTCTTGAAGACCATGATCGTTTCAAGATGTTTATTTGTATGATTAGATTATGATAGGTTGTAGGACCTTCTATGCCATGTGATTTAGCAATATGCATGCCTGCATGTTTTAATCGATTGGTTGCATGTATTTAATCCGGTTACTTTATGTTTTATCGTGTTTTAATCGAGAAATCAAAAACTGCTTTTATAAAGTCTTTTAGGATGCTAATGTTTTAGCAGCGCCCTCCTGGACTTGATAATAAGTTAGGATGCTGATAAAATGTTAGGACACTCATGGTTGAATTGATCTGATTAATAAGGATGCTTACTTGTTAGTAGTGACCTTTCGCTTATCAACCTTTGAGAATGTCAGGACGCTGAAAGATTTTTTTTTATCTTTATGTGATTTCTATCTTTAAGGACGTTTATAAGTTATAAGTTGAATGAATTATCAGGATGGTACTTGTGTAGGAGTGCCCTCATCTTTAAAATCAACTTAAGTAACTTTTAGGACGCCCACCGTCCGTTAGCGTGCTTAAACATTGTTTTAAAACTACTTTTAATAGTTCAGGACGCTTACTCTTGAGTAGCGCCCTCATATGTTTTGCGTTTTAAAACAAAGCAAGACGCTTACTGCGAAGTAGCTCCCTCATGCTTTAAGTCGTTTAATTGTCAAAGCAGGTCAAGATGCTCACTACTTAGTAGCGCCCTCACTTCATTGTTCAGTAGGACGTTGATGCTCTATGAGTGCCCTCAAAGGAACAAAAGGACAGAAAATATATTTTTGTTGTTCTGACATTACCGCAATTTCTATTAACCTTTTTTAGAAACGTACAAATACTTTTCAGAACTTTTCAGAATCGTTTTCAGAACTTTTTAAAACGTTCTAAAACTTTGTGAGAACATTCCTCTTTCATGAAAGGATCAGATGATTCAGGTGTTATCGTTGTAATATGCATTAAGCTGAGTCAATCCATTTCTGGAAAGAATGTTAACGCTATATTTGCAATAACTTAGAGTGCCAAAATTACCAAGTCCATTGTGCCTCTGTTATTCCTATATATACATGCTGCCTTAGAGCATAAAAAGGAACTAATGAAATACGAAACTGATATTCATTCAAAATGTATTGACAGTTTTCGTTTGCGCCAAAACACTTTTTGAAAGTTAGTCTTCTTTCACTTCTGCTTGATCTTATAATCTTTTGAAAGAAAAACTTCAAGTCTTCTGGGTTGATCGATCTTCTTCTTCTTTATTTCAAAAATCCATTAACAAAAACAAAAGCTATTTGAACCTGTTTCCAGCATAAACTTCATCATACATATTTCGCTAAATCTGTGGCAACAGAAGGTTCAATCCAAAGTGTTGTAAGTATCACTTTGATTCTGAATAAAGGGAATCATATCTCATTCTTTAATCATATTGTAATGACGGGTAAGTCACTGAGTCAGAGCAAGTGGTGCTCAAAGTTGTAAGCGGTCTTCTCACACCAGTAAGTTGAGAATAGGTTCTCTCTCACCTGTAAGTAGAGAAACGATCCTCTCACACTCGTAAGCTGAGAAAGTGTTCCGTTTGATCTTCACTAGTAAAAAGGTCCATAGTGGAGTTTGAACAAATCCTAACTGAGGAGGTTAGGTAGTGGATGTAGGTGCGGCCAAACCACTATAAATCTTGCTGCATTGTCCCATTTACATTTTCTGTATCTCATTGCTATACTTTTTTTAATCCGTTTTCATTATTCCACACAATTTAAAGAGAGGTTAAAATCTGCTAAGTGTCCAATTCACCCCCCTCTTGGACATATCTGGGCCAACAATTGGTATCAGAACAGGTTAACCATCAAAGTATCTAACCATCTTTGATTGAGTATGGCAGGACAAAATGAAAGAACCACTTATCTCTCAGGTGAAGGAAACTCCACCAACCGGCGACCACTGTTCAAGGGAGAAAACTATTCACACTAAAAAACTAAGATTAGGTATTACCTTAAAGCCTAAGATATAGAGATGTGGGATGTTGTGACACACGGTTGTCCAATGCCTACTAAAATAGTTGATGGTGCTACTGTCCCAAAGGATATAGACGAATGGAGTGCTAAAGAAAAGAAAAGAAAAGAGAACTATTGAATAACCAAGCTATAAACATTTTGTTTTGCAGTTTATCAGTCGAAGAGTTCAATAGAGTTAGTGCGTGAGAAATCGCTAAGGAAATCTGGAACAAGTTAGAGGTCACCCACGAAGGAACTTTGCAAGTTAAAAAGGCAAAGCTCCAACTGTTAGTTGAAAAATATAAAACCTATAGGATGAAGGAAACTGATTCGATAGCCGAAGCTATTGCTCGGTTTACAACAAACATCAATGAGATGAAGAACCTAGGTAAAATCTATGACCAAGAAGAAACTTTTAGAAAATTTCTAAGAGGTCTACCCAGAGCATGGGAACCCAAGGCCACGGCCATAGAATAAGCCAAGAATCTAGCTGAATACACTTTTGATGAACTGTTTGGTTCATTAATGGTTCATGAAATGAAGCCAAAAGAGACAGTGTGTCCGGTCAAGATTAAGGAAAAAGAAAAGAAATCAATTGCCCTAAATGCTGAAACTGATGTTGAAAATGATTCAGACTCAGAAGATGACATGGCTATGTTATCCAGAAAGTTCAATAACTTACTTAGGAGAAAAAATAAGAATAACTCTTACTCAAGATTTCACAAAGGAAAGAAACCCGAGTCTAAACCAGTAGAGTTAATATGTTACAGTTGTAACAAACCAGGTCATATAAAGAGTGAATGCCCCATAAAATATAAGAAGAACACCAACTCTTACAGAAAAGACAAGAAAGTCCTCAAAGCCACATGGGATGATTCAAGCTCAAGCGACGATGAAATGGATTCAGATCACACGGCTGCATTATGCTTAATGGCAAGCACAGAGGTAAAAACTGAACCTACGGACAAATCGCATGAGTTCAACATTTATATTCAGGAGCTTAAGTCAAAACTTAGTAAAGAGATTAGGAAGAATGAAAAACTTAAGCATAGTCTTGAAGAAGCTCTTGAGGAAATTGAATTCCAACAAGAAGAGCTAGACGGACTGTCTCTAAATAATGAACAACTTAAAAAAGTTGTTGGGAAACTGAAAATTGAAAATGAAAGTCTTAGAAAAGAAAATGAAGACCTGTACTGCAAAGTGATTAAATTCACAAATGGTCAAAAGATATTTGACATGATGTTAGGATCACAAAAATATGCATTCGACAAGACTGGACTAGGCTACACTCATGGGTCTAAACAAAAGGAGTATGACACCATACTGACCAAGAGACCAAAATGCAACAAATGTCATAGGAAAGGTCATACAATACTTAGATTCAATGTCTTACATAGAAAGAAAAGAAAATATGCATGGATTGAAAATTTTGTTCTTACTGATGCTGACATGGATGGACCCAAACAAGCATGGGTACCAAAGTTAAAAATATTTTATGTTGTGTAGATATGCAAAAACGAAGACGTATGGTATCTAGACAGCGGCTGTTCTAGGCACATGTCTGGAGATAGATCTAACTTCCTGAGCCTTGAAAAGAAAAAAGGAGGAAAGGTCACCTTCTGAGACGATAACAAAGGTGATATTGAAGGCATTAGAACTATTGGTAATGATTCTCTATCCATATCTGATGTACTTTATGTTAAAGGGCTGAAGCATAATCTCTTGAGCATAAGTCAATTATGTGACAAGGGTTATGACATTTCATTTGAGGCAAATAGGTGTATTGTCAAGCATGCTGATAAAACTATTGCATTCATGGCATCTAGAATTAAAAATGTGTATTGCAGAAACTTCAATGACATAAAGAAACAAAATGTAACATGTTTAAGTGCTATCTCTGGTAATGATGCATGGCTATGGCATAAGAGATTAGCTCATATTAATATGGACAACATATCTAGGATTGTTAAACATGATCTGGCCACGGGAATTCTAAAAGGAACTTACTCAAATGACAAGGTTTGTGAACCATGTCAACTTGGCAAGCACACCAGATCATCATTTAAGAGCAAAAGGCATCAACCAACCTCTAGAGCTCTCGAACTGATTCACATGGATCTTTTCGGACCAACTAAAACCCACAGCTTAGGTGGTAAATCATGTGTTTGTGATTGTTGATGACTTTACTCGATTTACATGGATATTACTATTAGCTCATAAATCTGATGCTTGTGAAACATTTATAAAATTATGTAAAAGAGTCGAAAATGAAAAAGGGTACAAAATCAACATAATTAGGAGTGATAGAGGTGGTGAATTTGTCAATAAAAATCTCGAAGAATTTTGTAACAATCAAGGTTACACTCACCATCTATCAACCCCTAGGACACCACAGCAAAATGGTGTAGTTGAAAGAAAGAACAGAACTCTGCAGGAGATATGTAGAACAATGCTCAATGAGTATAACACTACAAATCATTTTTCGGGTGAAACTATAAACACTGCCTGCTATGTGATGAACCGAGTTCTGATTAGAAAAGATTTGAATAAAACTCCATATGAACTATGGAAGGGTAGAGCACCCAACATCAGTTACTTCCGAGTATTCGGATGTAAATGTTTTATTCTAAATGATAAAGTCAATCTAGACAAGTTTGAACGTAAATCTGACATAGGATTATTCTAAAGATATTCTTCTCACAGTAGAGCCTACAAAGTCTTCAACAAATCAAATCAAACTGTAGAAGAATCAATTCATGTAAACTTTGATGAAAGTGTTAATAAGAAAAGTCTTAAGGATGAATTTAAGTAATTAAATTTTGATGACGACGAACCGAAGACAACCAAGGTTATAGATCTTGAACCTGAACCATCTCTAGAATCTTCTAAAAACTCTAGACTACTTTAAGGTCTTTCCCAAGATCAAATTTTAGGAGATCCAAGAAAAGGTGTATCCACTAGAGCCTCAATTCAAAAAGATCAAGAGCTCGTTGCTTTTGTATCACAATTTGAACCAATTAAAGTGGAAGATGCACTGAAAGATTAAAACTGGATTCTTGCTATGCAGGAAGAACTAGGACACTTTGTGCACAACAAAGTATGGGAATTAGTTCCTAGACCTTTTCATCAATCGGTTATAGGAACCAAATGGATCTTTAGGAACAAAATGAATGAACGAGGCATCATTGTCCGCAATAAGGCTAGACTGGTTGAACAAGGGTACAACCAAGAAGAAGGCATAGACTTCGAAGAAGCTTTTGCCCCAGTAGCAAAACTAGAGGCAATAAGAATGTTACTTGCCTACGCTTGTTACAAGGATTTTCCCTTATACCAAATGTGTGACGCCCCGAAAATTATTTCATCTAGCCCATAACCCAATTGCATTTTGCCCAAACTCTATGTGTTGCCTTGATATGTTTGGTGTTTGTTTGATGGTTGTTTAATGTTTGTATAGTTGATACTTGATAATGTATATAAATATGTGTATCATAAATTGTATATGGGTCATGTTAAATATGCATATGTTATTATTTATGCATGGGCCCATTAAACCATGAATTGATATGGGTTAGGATTGATTGAATAAAAGGATAAATGAGAATGAAAATTTGGTGTATTAAATGGATTGAACATTTAAAATACATGGAAGCATGAGATTGGTTAAAGTACATGTGGTTGGTATGGGTAGTATGAGACTAACACATGTGAAGGTTGGTGCATGAAAGTGGACAAGTGTCCCATGCCCACTTCTAGAATCCAAGAATGTGCTAGAAAATGAGGTGAGTGGAGGAGAGAATCCAAGAATGTGCTAGGAAATGAGGTGAGTGGAGGAGAGAATCCAAGAAGGTGCTAGAAAATGAGGTGAGTGGAGGAGAAATCCAAGAATGTGCTAGAAAGTGAGGTGAGTGGAGGAGGGAATCAAGGAAGTGCTAGAAAGAGGTGAGTGGAGAGAAAGGAAAGAAGAAGAGAAAGAAAAGAAGAGAAAGGAAAGAAGAAGAGAAAGAAGGAGAGAGTTGCAGGAGGAAGATCCCTGCGACATTTTCATCAAAGAGGTTCATCTTTTGAATCTATGGTCCGATTGAGCTCAAAATTTGTCAGTAAGTTCATCACTTATGGTTATTCATTATGGTCGGTGGAGATCTTGATCAGAGGTTTCGTCTAAGAGATATAACCTCTCAAACAAGGCTGGTCGGAAAGTCTGGATTTCTCGCACCGTTTCGCTCAAACTTATAGATCTCTTTAATCTACCGTAGGATGGATATAAAATTTTGGTATGTCGTTTACAACGGATAGTTCTGCATTCTTGACGGTGGAGATCTTGATTTAGGGTTTCTTCTGAGAGAACTAATCTCTGAAACAAAGCTAGTCGGAGATTCTGGATTTCTCGTGGTGTTTCGCTCAAACTTATAGATCTCATAAATCAACCGTTGGATGGATATCAAATTTGGGTATGTAGTTTATATCTGATATTTATATATTATGTACGGTGAAGATGTTTATAATTCAGTATTTTGTGTAATTTAGTCATCTGAGTTTGAGTATTTGCAGCAGGAAAGGAGAAATTGTCTTATTAGAGACTTGTTCATCAAAGATACATATTTTTTCGGTCCACCGTTGGATTGGGCTGATATTTGGACAGAAGGTTTTTTTCTTCACATACTTCAATCTGTATGGTTGCTTTTGTGATTACATATTTCTGTTGGTATATTGATACATCTGAACAGAATAGTAAATGAAGAATTGGTGGGGTTGCTTGTATTAGACCTAAATTTAGAATATGAACTTAGACCTTTCCAAATAGCTTGCATGTCAACTATGTTGACCTAGTTGCCATTGTTGATGAACCCATGATGCAAAATCAGTGATATACATGGCTGAACATGGTGACCTAGTGTAAATCGACAATATGGCCTAAGTATGGAAAATTTCATATTTTAGGGCTTTTGATGCTTTTGGCCTAGAATCATTGAATTGATGCAACTTATGTTTAATTAAGCATGATTAGGGTTGATTATGCTACTGATTTGGTGGTTGTGACCATATCATGGGTTAGGCCTACTTGTGATCAAGTGACCCAATTTGGGCATGTTTATGCCTAAAGGAATTGAAAATCAGTATTTTTGATTAATAGAATGGTTTATGTATGAGAACTATGCATTAGAGGCCTAAGTCATGTGATTTGAGTTGAATGATGGGATTAGATGAGATTTAGACCTATTGTTTATATGTGGACTGATTTAGGGTTGATGTGTAATGTCTATGTGATTGAGCATAGAAATTGATGTATGGTAGGATATTGATGAATCTTTCAGGATCTTGATTTGGGTTGATTCGGTTTGGTGATCGTGTGTGGTTAAGTACTCTCGCGAGGCTTGGTTGTGAGTAGACTTCATTTATGATTATATCTTTTGTCATCATATCACTTATATATTGTATGTTGAAAGCATGAATGTGTTCTAATGTTTTGAATGATGCATTGATTTGAGAAAACCTTATGACTTTGGTTGGGCCCATCTATCTGGCTAATAGGGGGACTTAACCTTGTCATAGGAGGGTTTTAGGAAAGGAAGAGATTGGGGTCAACGGTACGGTGAAATAGACGTATACTAGTAACCCAATGCATGTGGAATGTGGATCCAAATTGATAAGCTTTTACTTGCATCGAACTTATTATAAATGTTTGATATCTATATGTTATGAGCTTTTAAATCATGCTACACATTGACATGCATACATGATATTTATTGATGAGTATTGATAGCATATATGAATTCTATTCACTGGGCACCGTTGGCTCACCCTCATTTTTCTCTTTCAGGGCCTTCTGTCCCGAATAAGGGTAAAGGAGTAGTTATATCTTGAGGGTCTTGCCTGCGAGGGAATCCAAAGCCTCGATGTGAGTTGAGAGGCATTTTGATTGAACTGTGTTTTAAATTATGAAGTATTATATTTTGGATTATGTAATTATAATACTTACCACATTGTAGTATGGGTGAGTTGGGACTTGTCGGATAGATCATGTGGGCATATGACGGTTTTTATTTGTACCCACAATTTTGGACTTTATGTGTATGTCAATTTTAATAGACTGTAGGGATTATGATTTTATTTATGGTTTATTTTTATGGATTATCTCTTGTCTTTGATGATTAATACGGTGGGTAGTTTTGTTTAGTACCTTTTGATATTATGTCGTTGTTTGAGATAAGGCTCGTAGGGTCTCAACCACCTCACGGGAGTTGAGGAGTGGTCGGAGATGCCTACGCCGGGCGTCCCGCCCCGGCATTCCGCATGCAATTCCCTGCGGGTTTGGTGGTCCGGGGTGCAGGGTCGCCACAAAATGGATGTAAAGAGTGTTTTTCTAAATGGTTACATCAATGAAGAGGTATATGTGGAACAACCTCCAAGGTTTGAGGATGCTCAAGACCTAGAATATGTGCTCAAACTCCACAAAGCCTTATATGGATTGAGACAAGCTCCAAGAGCTTGGTATGATTGACTGAGTTTATTTATTTTAGATCATAAGTTTCAAAAAGGAAAACTTGATCCAACTTTGTTTGTCAAACACCACAATGATAATGGCTCATTGTTCAATTATGTGGACGATATCATTTTTGGTGCATCAAACAAAGAACTATGTGATGATTTTTCAAAATTAATGAAGAAGGAATTTGAAATCAGTATGATGGGAGAACTTACATACTTTCTCGGCTTACAAATTAAACAAATGTCGAAAGACACCTTCTTAAGCCAATCAAAGTATGCTAAGAAAATGGTTAAAAAGTTTCAAATGCACAATTTGAAATCGATTAACACTTTTTGCTCTTCTGCAATCAAATTAGATAAGGATGAAAAAGGTAAATCAATTGATTCAAAACTTTATAGATGCATGATTGTAAGTCTTCTGTATCTAACAACAAGTCGACCTGACATTATGTTCAATGTCTGTCTATGTGCAAGATTTCAATCTGAACCAAAAAAATCTCATTTAAAATGTGTCAAATGAATATTCAGATACATAAATGGCACACAAATTTAGGAATTTGGTATTCCAAAGGTACTACTTTTGATCTCAGAAGTTGTGTAGACTCCGACTATGCTGGCAGTCTAATTGATAGGAAAAGTACCTCCGGATTTTTTCACTTTCTTGAAAATTCTCTGATTTCTTGGTTCTGCTAGAAACAACATTTCATGGCACTATCCACAGCTGAAGCAGAATATGTTACAGTTGGAAGTTGTTGTGCTTAGGTTCTTTACATGAAACAACAACTTCAGGATTATCAAATATTTATTCAATGTGTTAAATTTTATGTGATAATACTAGTGCTATTGACATATCTAAAAGTCTTGTATTGCACTCTCGAACTAAGCATATTCAAATAAGACATCACTTTTTATGGGATCATGTGCAAAATAAAGAAGTTGTATTATCTCATATTGGAACCAAAGAACAACTGGTTGACATATTTACTAAAGCCCTACCAAAATACCAGTTTGTTCATATTCGCAAAGAACTTGGAGGGTTCTTTGAAACCGATCTATAGCTCTTTGATGCTTACCTCCATATGGGGGAGATATATTTCATGTTACTTTACTCTTTTTGATATTTCAAAAGGGGGAGAAAGTACTATCATTGAAGCATCAAAAACCCAGGGGGAGTATAACACTAAGGCGGAGTCTTAGTGATAGTTTATGTAGATTCCTTGCTAATACACTTATATCATATGAAACAAGGAACATTAGTACTGCATCTCATGCATATATACATCACTTTATTAGTTTGCTTCAAAGCCTACAGTAATGTGTTTTAAATCATCAAAAAGGGGGAGATTGTTGAACCAATTATCCTCATGTCCCTTACGATAATATGTCCCTATTATGAAAGATTTTGATGATTACAAAACTGCGTTATGTTCATGATATTACTGCACATATGGCATATCTAATCTTACTTGAAGGTATCAAAGATTCAATGATGCATGAACGTATTAAAAGATCTTTTGAAGACCATGATCGTTTGAAGATGTTTATTTGTATGCTTAGATTATGATAGGTTGTAGCACTTTCTATGCCATGTGATTTAGCAATATACATTCCTGCATGTTTTAATTGATTGGTTGCATGTATTTAATCTGGTTACTTTATGTTTTATCGTGTTTTAATCGAGAAATCAAAAACCTCTTTTATAAAGTCTTTCACGATGCTAATGTTTTAGTAGCACCCTCCTGGACTTGATAAGTTAGAACGCTGATAAAATGTTAGGACGCTCAAGGTTGAATTGATCTGATTAATAAGGATGCTTACTTGTTAGTAGTGACCTTTCGCTTGTCAACCTTTGAGAATGTCAGGACGCTGACTTAGTTTTAGCTCGCTGAAAGATTTTTTTTATCTTTAAGTAATTTCTATCTTTAAGGACGCTGATAAGTTATAAGTTGAATGAATTATCAGGACGCTACTTGTGTAGGAGCGCCCTCATCTTTGGAATCAACTTAAGTAACTTTCAGGATGCTCACCGTCCGTCAGCGGGCTTAAACATTGTTTTAAAACTGCTTTTAATAGTTCAAGATACTTATTCTTGAGTAGCGCCTATGTTTTGCATTTTAAAACAAAGCAGGATGCTTACTGCGAAATAGCGCCTTCATGCTTTAAGTCATTTAATTGTCAAAGAAAGTCAGGACGCTTACTACTTAGTAGCGCCCTCACTTCATTGTTCAGTAGGACATTGATGCTCTATGAGCGCCCTCAAAGGAACAAAACAACAGAAAAGATATTTTTGTTGTTCTGACATTACTGCCATTTTTGTTAACCTATTTCAAAAACGTACGAATACTTTTCAGAACTTTTTAGAATCGTACAACAACTTTTCAGAACTTTTTAAAACGTTCTAAAACTTTGTGAGAACATTCCTCTTTCATGAAAGGATCAGATGATTCAAGTGCTACCGTCGTAATATGCATTAAGCTGAATCAATCCATTTTTGAAAAAAATGTTAACGTTATATTTGAAATAACTTAGAGCGCCAAAATTACCAAGTCCATTGCGCCTCTATTATTCCTATATATATGTGCTGCCTCAAAGTAGAAAAACGAACTAATGAAATACGAAACTGATATTCATTCAAAACGTATTGACAGTTTTCGTTTACGCCAAAACATTTTTTGAAAGTTAGTCTTCTTTCACTTGTGCTTGATCTTATAATCTTTTGAAAGAAAAACTTCGGGTCTTTTGGGTTGATCGTTCTTTTTTTCCATTATTTCAAAAACCCATTAACGAAGACAAAAGCTATTTGAACATGTTTTCAACATAAACTTCATCATACATATTTCGCTAAATCTATGGCAACAGAAGGTTCAATCCAAAGTGTTGTAAGTATCACTTTGATTCTGAGTAAAGGGAATCATATCTCATTTTGTAACCATATTGTAGTGACAGGTAAGTCATTGAGTCAAAACAAGTGTTGCTTGAAGTTGTAAGCGGCCTTCTCACACCAGTAAGTTGAGAATTAGTTCTCTCTCACCTGTAAGTAGAGAAACAATCCTCTCACACCTATAAGTTAAGAAAGTGTCCGATTTGAGCTTCACCCGTAAGAAGGTCCATAGTGGAGTTTGAACAAATCCTAACTGAGGAGGTTAGGTAGTGGATGTAGGCGCGGCCGAACCACTATAAATCTTGCTTGCATTGCTATACTTTGTTTAATTTGCTTTTATTATTCCGCACAATTTAAAGAAAGGTTAAAATCTGCTAAGTGTCCAATTCACCCCCCCTCTTGAACATATCTGGGCCAACAAATAAACCTAACACGAACAAACACATATCAAACTTAATTCCTAAACTAAACAAGTGAAGAATCAAAACTAGACCTCAAACATGACAAACTAACACATAACAAACCATAACAAGACCATAACAATAAAACAAAATTTACCCCCCAAACTTAGATGAAACATTGTCCTTAATGATGAACGATAAAAAGATACATAAAAATTAAGGAAGGGTTCAGAAAACTCCCCTAAGTCATCACTCCTCCACCTTGTCATTGCTTTCCTCCTCCGCAAACCATTGTGGCGGGTCTAAAAAGAACCTTGCGCAGGATACTGTGGAAGAGTGGGATAAGTAGAAATATCGTGGCCGATTTGGGTGGAAAACATGCGTATTATTTGATCTAGTGTCTGATTACATTGAGCTTGATAATTCATCTGGGCATGGGTATCAATGTAATTACTCTCACCCAGTTTTGTTTTGATGATTACAAACAACATACTTGTGACAACTAATCTTTTTGACGTAGTTGTTTCAGTGCTAACTAGATATATCAAATGGATTCAACTGCAATGTCAAAACATGTGAAAGGAACAACACCTCACAAAGATTAATCATGATTAATCATGCATGCACACATATTAGTTTAATAATCATTCATATATATATTGATCAGTGTTTAACATGCATTCATCTTGTCAACTTTGCATGGTTTTATCGTTTCACGTGTATTGTACTTATTGCTTTGATCATTGGTTTAATCAATTGAATCACTCATGTTTATCTGTGTTAATTGTACCTCAATCTTGTCAAAAATGTGTTAAAATGTTAGTCTATGTTTTTGACAATGTTCGAAACCTATTATGATATAAAAATTGAGTTTCTTTCACTTCTCAGTAAAGGAATGCACTCCTTTAGGAAGGAATGCGCTCCTGAGGTTTTTCCCGAAACTCAATAGTTTTTTATCGAGGTTTAAGGAACACGCTCCTTATAAGAGGAACGCGCTCCTGTGGTTTTTCCCGAGACTCAGATTTTTTTTATCAGGGAAAAGGAACGCGCTCCTGTTGCCAAGGAAAAAATAGGAAAAACTTTAAGAGTTAGTGGTTCTTGTTGAAGGAATCCGTTCTTATGCCCAATGGACATATTGAGGAATGGGCTCCTTAATTGGAGGGAAATCTAAGATTTTTCAGATTTCAAACCAGAAACACGCTCGTGTGTTAAGGAACATGTTCCTATGCCTCGGTGTGATGTTTATCGATAAATACCACACTTGCTCATTTGAAGAGCAACTTTTGCAAAACCTAGAGAACTTGTGCATTTTTCGTAGTTGTCTTTATACAAGCCAACAAGAAGTTCTTGAGTGATTTAAACATTCTTTGAAAGCAAAAGTTCAACATCTTTCAAAACCTTGAGAAAATTGAGAGTTTCTCATGTGCAAGTATTCATGACGATTTGAGTGCTATTTACATCTTCTATTGAGTCTTGATCGTGATTTCTCTCATCCAACTTCACAAAGAAGAATCTCGGAGCTTCAACCTTACCTAGTGGGGTATACATTTTTATATCTAGATTTTTGTGATATTTGTTTATGCAAATCAGTTTTGTGCTTATATTATCATGTTTAAAACTGATTTTGTATTGAGTTGTGTTTGTGAAACCCTATCTTGATATTCATAACAAAATACCTTGTTTAGTGGTTTCATAAATAGTTTGTGGTATCGATTCATGTGTTAACATTATATTATATTGAATCGAAGTTTTTGATCATACTTGATTTGTCTGATTCTTGATCTTAATCACATATTCATTTAGAATCATCAAGTTTTGATCATCATGGTATATTGATTCTTGAGTTTTAAACTTATCATTGTTTAGAATCAATATCTTGGTAGTTGTGCATATTCAATTCACTATTTTACATCATATATATATATATTTGAATCGATTGCATTTGAGAAAAACCTATTTCAACACTTTGCATCATTTAAAATCATAGTGGCTGAAATAGTATTGTTGACTCATTTAAGATTGTAAGCTTATATTGTGAGAATGTTATTGTACGTTTCTCTATATCTTTTGTAATCTTGATGTATTGTTGACTTGATTAAGTCAGCCGGGACATTACCGTATTTTGTACGACACATAACCACGCCCGTAAGTTGGTTACAAGTGTGGCTTTTCTAGCCAAGCCCTGTGTAGGCTAGTTTGTGGCTTTCTAACCAAGCCCTAGTGTAGGTTAGTGGTTATGGCTTTTCTAACCAAACCCTCGTATCGGTTGGAGTGTAAATGATTTCTAATCACGCTCGTAAATGATTAGCGAATAATGTATTGGGAAATCCTGATCATTGTGATTGGGTAGTGGACGTAGGTTCAAGGGGAACCGAACCACTCTAAATCCTCTGTGTTTATTTATCTTTCTTGCATTTGTTATTTGGATTGTTACCTATTGCACACTTTACTTGTTTATTTAAAATATCCGAAAGGTAACGCGAAAATCCGCCAAGTCCAATTCACCCCCCCTCTTGGACAGTAATACTGGGCCAACATGGGCTTGCTGTTGAAAGTACTAATCTCTTAGAAGACTCCAATTATAATGTTCCTCAAATTTATTTTGAGACTGATCAAGCTTTGCTACCACTGATAAAACTTTCTTAGATTGTGAAGAGCAAGAAGAATTGGTTCCAGAAGTGAGCAACTCCCGACATCGAATTTGCCACACTAATCGTGAATCAATGACCTCCTTAAGAAACGTCAATTCCTCTATCGATCTAGTAGATATACCAACCTACACACACAAGGCGACAATGAGGGAGGGGAAATATAATCCCACACCGATCAATGTGTACTATATAACAGATCTACTGAAAGAGCAACTCCTCCACATCTATGGACTTCTCCTTACGGATGGCAAAAATAACCAGAGCCCAGTCTTTGGTAACGTCACTATAATCCGTGGCTGGGATCATCTTAGTGTTGACCTAAGTGGTTTTCCACTTAGATTCTTCCCAAGTGTTTTGATGCTTACAAGCAATATAACAAATGGTGTTAATGATTCTATCTAGTATATTTCAGCACCTAAAGTACTGAAGAAGAGCCAATACAAGATCAAAGTACTTCAAGTTCAAGAAGTCCCTTAAGCAAAAGATCAAAGGAAATGATCAACCATACTCAAAGCTTGGACAACTTGAAAGAAAGAAGAAACAAAAGGTTGAGAGTCTTGGTTATGTCTAGAATTAGGATGTAGCCTACTTGTTCTAGTTTGCACAATCATTTTCCAAGATTAATACACGCATTAGATTTTCTTTGAAAAAGATTTCCAAGTGTTGAAACATATTTGGTTTATGTTTTAAAATATTTCAAACTTGTTTGAATCATATTTTTCATATGTTTTATTAACTTGCGTAAGCTTTTCAACAAATTTGAGACTTATTCTTAGAACTTAGCTTTCAATCCATTTTTGAAGAGTTTTCAAAATAATCTTAAAGTGTTTAATGATCAAATTATGTGTATTTCAATCATATTTCATCACCCAAATATTTTCATAAGTTTTGAAAATCAAAATCCAAGTTTTAGTCGTTTTTTGTCATGACCTGCGCGCTAGTACAGTGGCCAGCTTCGTAGTGTCGTCACGAGCAAGCTAGTGGATTCTTGATAATGCTCATTTTAACATTAAATTATTATCTTATAATAGAACATTATCATATTTTAAGGCTCGTGATTTGATAATTAATCTTAAAATGTGTTTGACTTCTTCGGTACATGAATTCATACATTTTCAAATAAGCAAATATATTAATTTTTAAATCACATACATAATTCAACTCCATTATAAGTTTTATTTCTCATTACACAATATTTGTGCTAATTGTACGAAAAGTAGATGTAATGAGAAGATAATCATGTTGGAGCATGTGAGCATAGGAGCCTCGAGATCATCAATTTTGAGAAGTCATCCCCTACTTTGTTTCATGACACATGGCATCATCCCATTCATTCATTATTTGAGTGAAAATTTTGTAAATCCCCAAGGAGCATCTACAGTTACAGTGAAAGTTGGAGGAATCCCAAGTTAAGGACACATGGCACACATGGAGACATCTTCATCATACACCATCATCTTGTAGCGGATCCCGAGAATAATCCAAGGGATGAGTTTAAGTTTAAGAGAGAACCAAGGTTGATAGTGACATTTCAAGTAGTCTTCTCAAGAATCCCACATGCTTCATTTTCCTTTTTTAGCTTAGTCCTAACCCCTCTTGTTTCTCTTTTCTCTCATAATCATCTTTAGGGAAAGTTTATCTTACACATAATATTCTCCTTCATTCACATTGGCCTCCCTTCCCCATGCTCTTTACTAAGCATAGCTATCTATCACCCTTAATTTGAATTTTCTACCATCTAGCATGAGCCATTTGAACCATTCATCCACATCACCTTTAGACCATCTCCCGTTGGTTCATCTTATCCCTTGATCATCTATATAAACCCCTCAAATTCACACTTTAAGGGTGTATTTTATTTTCATTTTCTCCCTTGATCACTTAGGAGCTTTCCCTACTTCTCTTATTTTCAAACTTAAGGGGTGTGTGTTTAAGCACCAGTGCGCTAGTGATGAGCACTAGCCCACTAGTGCCTGGGTTTTGCAAAATCCAAGTTTGTGGATTTGCGCCAGCGCGCTAAGGCACGATTCTAACAATCATATATGTTTTCGATTTTTGAGCCTTCAACGGCTAGTTTCTTCTGTGTAACAGCTAGTGCTAATTTCTAACTTGTAAATACATGCACTTAGGCCATTTAAACACAACAGTGACAACCATGTGATTTTAGGGAGTGTTCTTCAAAATCAAACTATTTTCCCATTTCAAAAACCCTAAAACTAAGAGATATTGATTTAAAGATTGGATTTAAAGCTCCCATTTTGTGCATCTTTCAAAGATTCACCAAAAACAATTTTATTAAGCAATCTTGATGCAAGGAAGGTAAAACTTGGTTGTAAGTTCTCTCTTCCATTGAGCTTAAATTTTTATATCTTGTATTTAGGCATTTGTGATATTAGGCTTAATTATAATTATTCTAGCCACATAGAATGTTGCGACCTCTCTCTGGGTGACGTCACGACCGGCACAGTACCACAGATAATGCCACTCCAGGACAAAAACCTGAGGCACTGATAACCTTTCTGCTGAAATACCTAAACAAGATACAAAATACAACCTATATATGACTATAAATAATTGAACAAAATTTAAAATCCATCATCCATAAAAACAAAATCAAATCCATCTTGTACCATAGTTCAACATCTAATACTTATACCTGTATCTGACAAGTATATCATCCCAAAGTAAGTAATATACGTGCTCTAACCACAACCATCTATGTGATAAATACATATTAGATGTGATAGCTTATACATACAAGTTCAAAGAACAAAAACTTTCAAAATATCAAAATGAAACCTTGTTCCCGTTTCCTAATACATACATCCAAGAAGTGGAAGGCTACGGACAACAACCTAAGCCTTGCCCTTCCCTTTTAGATCTGTACCTATGAAAAAAGGGAAAAAAGGGGTGAGCTCAACTAGCTCAAAGAGTAAATTCTCACAATATATTTCTTTATATTCATTTACAAAAAAAATGTATGCCTTTGAATAAACATTTATATACCAATGCAGAATTCAATATATTATACATGAAATGAACTATATCATGATTAAGTAAAATCATACATGAGTTTCATTAAAAACATGCATTCATCACCTTCTGAACACTCTGAGACAAATCTACCTATCTTTCCCCTATTAACCCGTCATAAGGGATTGACCAAGACAGGCTTGCTCACTCTCCTGAACCGTTATACTCTTCCATTATTATGGGAAAGTCCATACCTAGGAACACCACTAAGGTCAAACTAGCATCATCCTTCCAGAAGAACAAGTGATAAACGGTGAATATCGCTTTAAAACATTTAATCCAAAATGCCCAAAGCATGCCCAATGTCCAAAAACAAAACCATTTCATGAATGCGAATACAATGCATGAAGACTCATTTTCCATGATCATAAACATTATGCACATATACCATAAATTGCATATCATTCAACAAACCAATTTTTTTATATAAAATGCCATATATGGAAAACAAATGTGAGAAATACTCACAACCAACCACTAGCCAATTAACCAAGCCAAATGCCCTCAAATTGGCAAATCAATTCACAATGACCTGAAATGAATCAAATTTACACCACATTATCAAATTCAAGTCGTATATGCCCATTTGCATAAATTCCATAGCATTCCCAATATTCTCAAATACCTAGCCTAAGTCCCAACATACTCAACTTAGGCCAATTCATCAATCACCATCATAGTCTATGTAACAATACTACATAGCACCACAATTCCTAAATGCACATAAACACATCGGTAATTCATGATTCAATCCAAATGATCATTGTCCAACCCATAGGCATCCATCATGCCAAATTTCATGTTCATACAATGTCTAGGCCTAGGCCAACATAAATTACTTGCATTCCATCTCATGCTCAATTTACCAATTCCAAATCAATTGCATCAAAATCCCTAATTTAGGAAAATCTCTACAATAGGCCAACATAGCCAAATTAAACTAATTAACAATCCATAGCATGAGAATTCCTCAATTGACACTACCAATGATTGAAGCATGCCGATTTATGAAACATAGGTCACATGCACTCCAAATGGAAAGCTATAGGTCGCATTTCTAGAGTTAGGGTCAAATACATGGCTTCACATGTAACAACCTTTAGTAATTGAATTAAAACATTAATTACACTCTTAATTCAATGCACTATTCGGATGTAACAAACTACCAACAGAAATATCCAATAACCAAATGAAGCGTTCAGATTCAAGAATACCAATAGAAAAACCTTCTGTCCAACATTGAGCAAAATCCAACGGCAGATTAAAGAGATTTCCTTCTTCGATGAAGACAACTCTAATCAAATGGTTTCTCCTCTTCTATTGCAAACACTTGAACTCAGATGATTATATCTCACAAAATACTCCTTCCGTCAACATTTTAACCGTTCATAATGCAAAAAGGTCAGTTTTAAACTATATTCTGAAATATCAGATCAATCCACGGTAGATTTAGGAAATCCAGCAGTTTGATCTAAACTGCGTGAGAAATCCAGATTTTTCGATCAGTTGTGTTTGGCGGGTTATAACTCTTAACATCAAACTCCGATCACGATATCCACCACCCATAATGAAGAGACATCAAATATGAACAATCTGACCAATTTTCAGCTTGATCCAACCATGGATAAAAGAAATGTAGCTTCTGATGCTAAATGTTGTAAGGAAGCTTTCTTCTCTCCTTCCTCTCCTTTTCTATTTTTCCTTTCTCCCTCTTTTTCTTTTTGTTTTCTCTAAGCTTTACTCTCTCAAAAACGTCCCCTAAGGGAGAAAATGAGAGATTGAGGCACATGTTACACCCACATGCACCCATTTGGCCAAGTGCTAATTCATGCTCCAACACCATGCCAAATATTTGCTCAACTCATTATTCCTTAACCATGTGTCATTCCACTAATCTCATGATTCCATTGAATCTAACACCCAATCAATCTAATACAACTAAGTTTCCATTTCTATCTCATATATTCAATTAAACCAACTCACATATTTTCATCGACCAATGGCTCATGTGAAATAATACTCATATATATGTATAACTATTGCCCATATATAATCATTAATACATGCCTTCATATTTATGTGGCCCATATCAAATTTATAATACATGTATTTGTATCAATATGGCCCATATGCAATTTCATGAAAATATATACAAATACATGAACTTACCCTAAAGAATTGAGAAATACTTATACTAACACGTATACAACCACGTGGAGTTGGGTAATGACATTGGCAATACATAAGATAAAGTCTAGGGTTGTTACATAGAACAAACAATATATAATCGGTTTTTAAGTCTTTTTGGAGTGTTTTGTTGAAACAAACCAATACAAGTGATTGTAATATCACTTAGGATTCCAAGGTTGGAATCTAAATTAGTTTCACCCTTTTATCTTGAAAAGGGTCAAGTGGTTCATCCTTAACCTGTGAAAAGGATTTCGATTTTCATCTGTCATCGAAAAAGGAACTAGTGGTTCATCCTTAGCCTGTGAAAATGATAGGTTTGTCTTAAACCTCTAAAAAGACATTACAACGGTTTGGTTCACACCCGTGAAGTGAACTAAGTATAGTGGAATCTTAGAGATGGTTTCTCTAGGCGTGGATGTAGGAAAAGTTTTTCGAACCACGTAAAATTTTTTGTCTGTTTTCATTTATTTCTGCACTTTTAATTTATGCACATTGACTTTTAGAGCATTAAAGCATATCGTTTATAGAATTCCACTAAGGAACTTAGAATTTTTCAAAACATTGCATACCACCCAATCCACCCCCCTCTTGGGTGTCCAACACTTAACACTTATGAAATAAAACCAATTCTTACAGTCTTTTCCATGTCCTTAGCAAGAAAGGACTTCCATTCCAGCTCGACGTGCTTCAAAGTAGTACTGTTGGGGCACAATTCTTGCGTGACTATCATATCGAATTCATCATCCAACGTACTATATTCATCATCTTCTATATTATGTAACCCATAAAATTGATTGATGGTGCGCCGATCAAAACGCACAGACTTCCCACGAACCCGAACACGCCCATTGACATGCTCTTTGGCATTGCCATAAAATTCGCGCACCAACGGGAAAATTCTTACAAAATGTGTGCCAATTACGCACTTTAATTACATCCAAAAATTCTTCATCAAAACTATCATGGACATCAAAAGCTCACTCTAGAATAGAAACATTCTTGCACACAGAGTTAGAATTGTTGGCCCAGGTATGTCCAAGAGGGGGGTGAATTGGACACTTAGACAATTAAAAATAAATGCAATGACAATATGTAAGTGTTGAATGTAAATGAATTTACACAATCGATTTATAGTGGTTCGGCTACTTGCCTATCTCCACTACCTAACCTACTCAGCTAGGATTTGAAATACTCCACTACGGATCTTCTTACGGGTGAAGACCAAACCGTTATAACCTTCTCAACTTCCGGGTATGAGAACAACCGTTACACAACTCAACTTACAGGTGTGAGACCTACCTATACCTTCTTGACTTTTAGGTGCAAGACTACCTACACTTGACTTACAGGTGGAAGACTACCTATACTTTCTCAGCTTACGGGTGTGAGAACTACTTATAAACTTGTTGAAAAACAAGAATAATAGATCAGTAGTTTATTCAACTATTGTTACAACCTTGATATAGTTTACAAGACATGAAATAGAGTACAACTGTATCCTATGAACTATTTCTCAAATTTCGCTCTCAGCAAGAATAATATATGTTAAAAACAGTGCTGAAAATTTGAGTGAAAACAGTTCAATCTCTTTCAAATAGATTTTCAGATAAAGATAAAGATTAAGCTGAGTATGAAAATCTTTTGAATAAACAAAATTTCAAAGAAAACACTTTGAAAGACAAAACCGTATAAGCTTTTGAAATCAAGTGAAAATTCGACTAACTTTCAAGAATGTTTGGCTCAATAAATTTTTGGTACTTAACAGATTGTCAAGTGCTAGTATTTATAGACTTGGTAGTGATGAAGTTGTTGTTCATTTGAATTTGAATTTCAAATATGAACGTTTACACTCAACAACTAAAAATATTCACGAAAATAGCAATCTGTAGGTTTCATGAACAATTTGATTCTCTTCAGATTCACGAATAAGGAAATTCTCAAACATGTGGTTCATGAATCAGAAGATATCTCTGAAAAATATGAAAAGATGATTTTGTTAACCTGAGAGGTTCATCACTTAGCACGTCCCTAAGTATAATTGATGAAGTATATTTTGATGATCTCAAACAAAATCACTTTCGGTGTTAACAAGCTTTTATCAAGAACCTATCTCAGCACCTCAGGAAAGCAAAAAGCCAAAGAACGATCAAATCAAGGAACTCAAGGTCATATCAGACGTTCAAGATCGTTTCAATCAAAAGGACCTCAATGATCATATCATGATTTCAAGATCACTTCACACGAATGATTCGATCAAGCTTCAAGTCTACATCTTTCGATCAACGTTCAAGACATTCAACTCAAGCTCGAAGTTCATTGAAGATCTCATAATAAAGAGTTGGATTTAAGGATTATGTGAAATATGAAAAATACACCGTATTTAAGGTATATCTTTCTCTAATTGATATTGCTCAAATGTTTTTCAAAACCATGCACGAATCACTTGCATATTTGCATGTATTGATCACACTTTATGGTATTTTAAATGATTTAATTTTCTATATTTAATTTGAAATTTACCGAGTTGTTATTCACATTTATCGTATTTTTAATCACGAGTCAAAACTGTTTTTCAAGAGTCTTCCAGGACGCTAATGTTTTAGCAGCACTCTCTTGAACTTGTTAAGTCAGGGCGCTGATGACTCATTAGGACGTTGATAGCATTCAACGTTAAATTGAACTGATTCATTAGGACGCGTACTTGTAAGTAGCGGCCTCCCTTTAGTCAACCTCTGAAGTTGTCAGTACGCTGACTCAACATCAGCTTACTGAAAGATTTCTAAGTTCTTCAAAGAATTTATCTTTGAAGAAGCTGATAGTTGTAAGTTGAATAATCTATCAGGATGCTACCTAGATAGGAGCGCCCTCACCTTTGAGAATTAACTTAATAACTTTCAGGATGCTGATTATCCTTAACATGTTTTGTATTATTCTTCAAACATTTTAAATATGTGGTAGGACGCTTACATAGTTGTAGTGCCCTCGTGTTGTGTTTTATGTTTTAACTAGTAGGACGCTTACTCGGAAAGTAGCACCCTCATGCACTTAATTGTTTTAAAAAAAAGTGAGGACGCTAAGGGTTAAGTCACTAATGTCACAAAGAAAGTTAGGATGCTCACGAGTTAGTAGCGCCCTCACTTCATTGTTCAACAGGACGCTTATACATAATGAGCGCCCTCAAGGAACAAAACGACAAAGTTGATATTATGCGTTAGGACACTGATTGTGGAATCAGGACGCTAATTCAACAACCGTCGTTGTTCTAACAAGTACACTATATTAGTCTAGTTTTTCAGAACGGATCTTTGCACAAAGTCTTTTTCAGATTTATCAGAGATCTTCTCTGATACATTAATTAATTTTTTCTAAAACTTTCCTTTTTCATGTAATCTGAAAAGAACCAAAATGTTAGTGAAAATTGCAGTTTCCATTTTCATATAACATTCTAGTCGTTGTGTATAAACGTTTACACTGTATTTGAATTTCAAATCTCTAACGGCTATTGTCTACCAGGCCTATAAATACCAACACTTTGAGTCAAACAACTTGCCGATAATTTTTATTGTGCCAAAAAAAATTTGAATGTTAGTCGTTTTCAAAATGTTTTCAACTGTTACAGTTTACAAAGTATTTTCACTAATACTTTACATATTCAAAAGATTTTCATATTGTGCTTCAATTATATTATATCTTTGAAAATCTTTTTTGATCTGGTTTCTACGAAAAATTCTCAGCACTGATCTATACTTGATATCAATCTTGCTGAAGAAATAATTTGAGAACTAGTTCATGAGAGATACAGTTGTACTTGATTACATATCTTAAGTACTGTATTGAACTACGTCAGTAGTTATGTTAACTACTGAATACTGAACCAAAAGTTTTCATACTTATATTTTATATCTATTTTGAAAACCTTCTGTGTCCATGTTTTACACTGGTCCTTCATTTTCTACGTCAATGTTTCATTGGTATCATATTGTTTTCAAAGAAGCACTTAATTGATTTTCATATCATACGGGTTTTTCGAAACTGCACTTGAGCAATACCGAACATTGAAAGGTAAAAGATTGTAAGTGTATTTCCTCTTAGCCTTACGTATTTCAATTTATACATCTTTGTAATGCTATCCACATGAGCTTAATTGTAAGTGTTCTACTCAGTTAGAACTAATATTATCAGTTTGTGTTGTAATGCTGGTGTGTTTCTGGATTGAAACAACCAGGACAGGTGAATGTAATTCACTTTAATGATTTCAGGGATGAAATCATGTTAAGGTTCATCCTCACCTGCAAGTAGGAAAACAGTTGTTCCTCATCCCGTAAAAGGGTCACGATTCCTCCTTATCCCGTAAAAGGAAAATGGTTCTTCCTTATCCCGTAAAAGGAAAACAGTTTTTCCTTATCCCGTAAAAGGAAAACAGTTTTTCCTTATCCTACAAAAGAAAAACGGTTTTTCCCTATCCCCTAAACGGAACATAGGTTTTTTCCTCATCCTGGAAAAATGAAATATAGTTCATCCTCAGACCGTAAAAGGATAAGTTTGCCTTTAACCTATAAAATGGTAGTTGTAACGGTTTGGTTCTCACCCGTAAGAGAATCAGTTAGTGGATTGAGAAAACCCTAATCGGGAGACTAGATAGTGGACGTAGGCTTGGCCGAACCACTATAAATCATAGTGTGTTTTTGTCATGCATTTTACTTTACGATTAGTATATGCTTTTAGTTCCAATGTACCATTGTATATCACTAAGTCATTGTAAAAGTTTAAAATTGACCATCACACCCAATTCACCCCCCTCTTGGGTGGACCAACAGATTTTTGTTCGAAAAGTGGTTATGAAAAGTACTCTAAAAAGGTGTGCGTGTCAGAACTGCAATATGTCAATTTTGTTCCTTTGAGGGCGCTTATGGATCATAAGCATCCTACTGAACAGTGAAGTGAGGGCCTACTTAGTTTTGGCCCAGATATGTCCAAGAAAGGGGTGAATTGGACACTTACCAGATTTTAACCTTTCTTAAAATTGTGTGGAATAATGAAAGTAGATTAAACAAAGTATAGCAATTAAATACAACATATGTAATGGGACAATGCAAGCAAGATTTATAGTGGTTCGGCTGCGCCTACATTCACTACCTAACCTCCTCAGTCAGGATTTGTTCAAAATCTACTATGGACGGTCTTACAAGTGAAGATCAAACCTGTACATTTTTTCAACTTACGGGTGTCAAAACTACCGTTTCCCAGCTTACGAGTGCGAGAAGACCGTTTCTCAACTTCCGGATGTGAGATGACCGTTTCTCAACTTTCGAGTATGAGATGACCGTAATAACTTTGAGCAACACTTGTTCTTGCCCAATGACTAACCAGTCACTACAAATTTAATACAAGATGAGATATGATTCCCTTTACTTAGAATCAAAGTTACATAGCTTTGGATTGAACCTTCTGTGACCATAGATTCAGCAAAATATGTATGATGAAGTTTAAGCTGAAAACAGGTTCAAAGAGCGTTTGTCTTCTTCAATGGATTTTCAAAATGATGAAAGATGAAGTTCAATCAATCCAGAAGACTTGAAGTTTTTCTTTCAAAATGATCGTAAGTTCAAGCACAAATGAAAAACAGCTAACTTTCAAAAAGTTTTTGCACAACTGAAAACTGTTGATACACTTTCTAATGAATATCAGTTTTCGTATTTTTTCTACTCTGAGGCAGCACGTATATATAGAAGTAACAAAGGCGCAATGGACTTCATGAACTCAAGGTTATTTCAAATACAACGTCTACGTTCTTTCCTAAAATGGATCGATTCAACTCTGTGCATATTTCAGTAGCATCTGAATCATTTTGATCCTTTCACGAAAGAGGAATGTTTTGACACAATATAAGAATGTTCAAAAAGTTCTGAAAAAATTGTTGTACGATTCTGAAAAGTTCTGGAAAATATTCGTACGGCTCTGAAGAAATTAATAGAAATGGTGCTATTGTCAGAACAATAACATTTGTTGAATTAGCGTCCTTGAGGATAATATCAACTTTTGTCGTTTTGTTCCATGAGGGCACTCGTGGAGCATAAGCGTTCTGCTGAACATTGAAGTGAGGGCGCTACTAAGTCATAAGCGACCTGACTTATTTTGACGATTTAAAGGACTCAAATCATGAGGGTGCTACTTCACAGTTAGAGTCCTGCTTTGTTTTAAAACATTAAACACACGAGGGCGCTACTCAAGAGTTAGAGTCATGATATTTAAAATCAGTTTTAAAACAATATTAAGTGTGCTGAAGGACAGTAAGCATCCTTAAAGTTATTTAAGTTTATTCTAAAGATGAGGGCGCTCCTACACAAGTAGCGTCCTAATAATTTATTCAACTTATAACTATCAGCGTCCTTAAAGATAGAAATCACTTGAAAGCAAAAAAAACTTCCAGCGTGCTGAAACTAAGGTAGCGTCGTAACATTCTCAAAGGAAGGTCGCTACTTACACGTAGGCTTCAATGTGAATCAGTTCAATTCAACCTTGAGCGTCCTAATATTTTATCAGCGTTCTGACTTATCAAGTCTAGGAGGGAGCTGCTAAAATATTAGTATCCTGAAAGACTATAAAAATGGTTTTTGATTTCTCGATTAAAGCTCGATAAAACATAATGTAACAAGATTAAATTGAATATGCAAACGATCGATTAAAACATACAAGCATGCATATCGCCGAATCATATGACATAGAAGGTCCTACAACCTATCATAATCTAATCATACAACCGAACATCTTCAAACGATCATGGTCTTCAAGAAGATTTTTAATACGTTCGCCATGCATCATTGATTCTTTGAAACCTTCAAGATATGTCATATGTGTAGTAATATCATAAAAAGAATGTGGATTGCAATCATCAAAATATCTTTCATATTAGGGGCATATTCTCGTAAGGGACATGAGGATAATTGGTTCAACAATTTCCCCCTTTTTGATGATTTCAAACACATTTCTATAGGCTTTGAAGCAAGCTAATAAAATGATGTGTGTATGCATGAGATGCAATACTAATGTTCCTTGTTTCATATGATATGACTGTATTTCCAAGAAATGTACTTAAAACGTCACTGAGACTCCCCCTGAATATATGATGCTTCAATGAGATTACTTTCACCTCCTTTTGAAATATCAAAAAGAGTAGAGTATCATGAAATATGTCTCCTCACAAATCAATCTCAGAGAACATGCCAAGTTCTCTTCGAATGTGAGTAAACTGGTCTTTTGGTAAGGCTTTAGTAAATATGTCAGCCAGTTGTTCTTTGGTTCTAATGCGAGATAATATGACTTCTCCATTTTGCACATGATCCCATAAAAAGTGATGTCTTCTTTGAATATGCTTAGTTCGGGAGTGCAACACAGGATTTTTAGAAATGTTAATAGTACTAGTATTGTCCCAGAAAGTCTCAACACATTGAATAAATATTTGATAATCCTGAAGTTGTTGTTTCATGTAAAGAACCTGAGAACAGCAACTTCCAGCTGTAACACGGAATGTTATTTCTTGCAAAACCAAGAAATTAAAGAATTTCCAAGAAAGTGAAAATTCGGAGGTACTTTTCCTATCAGTGAGACTACCGGCATAGTCGGAGTCTACATAACTTCTAAAATCAAATGTAGTACCTTTGAAATACCAAATTCCTAAGTGTGTTGTGCCATTTATGTATCTGAATATTCGTTTGACACACTTTAAATGAGATTTTTTAGGTTATGATTGAAATCTTGCATAAAGGCAGACACTGAACATACTATCAGGTCGACTTGCATTTAAGTACAACAGACTTCCAATCATACTTCTATAAAGTTTTGAATCAATTGATTTACCTTTTTCATCCTTATCTAATTTCATTGCAAAGGTACAAGGAGTATGAATCGATTTCAAATTGTGCATTTGAAACTTTTTAACCATTCCTTAGCATACTTTGATTGGCTTATGAAGGTGTCTTTCGGCATTTGCTTAATTTGTAAGCCGAGAAAGTATGTAAGTTCTCCCATCATACTCATTTTAAATTCCTTCGGCATTAATTTAGAAAACTCATCACACAATTCTTTGTTTGATGCACCAAAAATTATATCATCCACATATATTTGAACAATAAGCATATTATCATTATGGTGTTAGATAAACAAAGTTGGATCAAGTTTTCCTTTTTGAAACTTATGATCTAAAAAAAATGAACTCAGTCGATCATACCAAGCTCTTGGAGCTTGTCTTAATCCATATAAAGATTTGTGGAATTTGAACACATATTTCGGGCCTTGAGCATCCTCAAACCCTGGACTTTGTTCCACATATACCTCATCATTCATGTATCCATTTAGAAAAAACATTTTTTACATCCATTTGGTATAAGGGAAAATCTTTGTAACAAGCATAGGCAAGTAGCATCCTTATTGCCTCTAGTCTTGCTACTGGGGCAAAGGCTTCTTTGAAGTCTATGCTTTCTTCTTGGATGTACCCTTGTGCAACGAATCTAGCCTTATTGCGAAACAATGATACCTTGTTCATTCTTTTTGTTTCTAAAGATCCATTTGGTTCCTATAACATATTGATGAAAAGGTCTAGGAACTAATTCTCATACTTTGGTTCGCACAAAGTGTCCTAATTTTTCTTGCATAGTAAGAATCCAGTTTTCATCATTCAGTGCATCTTCCACTACAAAAGCAACAAGCTCTTGATCTTTTTGAATTGATGCTCTAATGAATGCACCCTTTCGAGAATCTCCTAAGATTTGATCTTGGGAAAGACCTTGAAGCAATCTAGAGTTTTTAGAAGACTCTAAAGGTGTTTCAGGTTCAAGATCTATAATCTTGGTTGAATTGGGTTCATCATCATCAATGTTTAATTGTTGAAGATCATCTTTAAGACTTTTCTAATTTTCACATTCATCAAAATTTATATGAATTGATTCTTCTACAGTTTGATTAGATTTGTTGAATACTTTGTAGGCTCTACTGTGAGAAGAATATCCTAAGAATATTCCTATGTCAGATTTAGGTTCAAACTTATCTAGATTGTCTTTATCATTAAGAATAAAACATTTGAATCCAAATACACGGAAGTAACTGATGTTGGGTGTTCTACCCTTCCATAGTTTATATGGAGTTTTATTCAAATCTCTTCTGATTAGAATATCAGTTCATTACATAGCAGGCAGTGTTAATAGCTTCACCCCAAAAATGATTTGTAGTATTATACTCATTAAGTATTGTTCTACACATCTACTGCAGAGTTCTATTCTTTCTTTCAACTACACCATTTTGTTGTGGTGTCCTAGGGCCTGATAGATGGTGAGTGTAACCTTGATTGTTACAAAATTCTTTGAGACTTTTATTGACAAATTCACCACCTCTATCACTCCCAATTATGTTGATTTTGTAACCCTTTTCATTTTTGGCTCTCTTACAGAATTTTATAAATGTTTCACATGCATCAAATTTATGAGCTAATAGAAATACCCATGTGAACCGAGTAAAGTCATCAACAATCACAAACACATGTGATTTACCACCTAAGCTTTGGGTTTTAGTTGGTCCCAAAAGATTCATGTGAATCAATTCGAGAGCTCTAGAGGTTGATTGATGCCTCTTACTCTTAAATGATGATCGGGTATGCTTACCAAGTTGACATGTATCACATACCTTGTCATTTAAGTAAGTTCCTTTCGGAATACCCTTGGCAAGATCATGTTTGACAATTCTAGATATGTTATCCATATTAACATGAATTAATCTCCTATTCCATAACCATGCATCATTATAAGAGATAACACTTAAACATGTTACATTTTGTTTCTTCATGTCATTAAAGTTTGTGCAATACACATTCTTAAGTCTAGATGCCATGAATGCAATGCTTTTATCAGGATGCTTGACAGTGCACCTATTTGCTTCAAATGAAATGTCAAAACCCTTGTCACATAATTTACTTATGCTCAAGTGATTATGCTTCATCCCTTTAACATAAAGTACATCAGATATGGATAGAAAATCTTTACCAATAGTTCCGATGCATTCAATGTCACCTTTGTTGTCATCTCCGAAAGTGACCTTTCCTCCTTTCTTTTTTTTAAGGCTCAGAAATTTAGATTTATCTCCTGTCATATGCCTTAAACGGTGGTTGTTTAGATACCATATATCTTCATTTTTGCATATCCACACAACATATAATATTTTTGACTTTGCTACCCATGCAAGTTTGGATCCATGCATGTTAGCATCAGTAAGAATAGATTTTTCAATCCATGTATATTTCTTTTTCTTTCTACTTAAGATATTACATCTAAGTGTGGTATGACCTTCCTTATGATGCTTGTGGCATGTTGGTCGTTTGGTCAGTAAGGTATTGTATTCCTTTCGTTTTGACCCATGAGTATAACCTAAGCCAGTTTTGTCGAATGCACATCTTTGTGATCCTAACATCATGTCAAAAAACTTTTGACCATTTGTGAATTTAGTCATGGTGAAGTTCAGGTCTTCTTTTTCCTTTCTAAGAGTTTCATTTTCAATTTTTAGTTTCCCAACAACTTTCTTAAGTTGTTGATTGTCTAGAGACATTTTGTCCAGCTCTTGTTGTTGGAATTCTATTTCCTCAAGAGCTTCTTCAAGACTATGCTCGAGGTTTTCATTTTTCTTGGTCTTTTTACTAATTTTTGCCTTAAGCTCTTGAGTATGAGCATAGAGCTCATTAAGTTTGTCAATGGGTTCAGATTTTACCTCGGTGCTTGCCATTAAGCATAGTGCAGCAGGGTGACCTGAATCTGTTTCATCTTCGCTTGAGCTTGAAAGCTTTGAGAACTTTCTTGTCCTTTCTATACGAGCTGGAGTTCTTCTTATATTTAATGGGACATTCACTTTTTACATGACCTACTTTGTTACAATCGTAACACATTAACTCTACAGGTTTAGACTCGGGTTTCTTTTTTTTGTGAAACCTTGAGTAGGAATTATTCTTACTCTTTCTCCTAAGCAACTTGTTAAACTTTCCAAACAACAAAGCCATGTCATCATTTGAGCCTGAATCATTTTCAGAATCAATTTCAGCATTGAGGCCAATAGATTTCTTTTCTTTTTCCTTAACCTTGACCGGGCTCATCTTATCTTTTAACTTCATTTCATGAACCATTAACGAACCACAAAATTCATCAAAAGTGTATTATGCCAGATTCTTGGCTTCTTCAATGGTCGTGGCCTTGGGTTCTCATGCTTTGGGTAGGCCTCTTAGAAACTTTCTAACAGTTTCTTCTTGGTCATAGATTTTTCCAAGGTTCTTCATCTCACTGATGTTTGTTGTGAACTGAGCAATAGCCTCAGCTATCAAATTAGTTTCCTTCATCCTATAGGTCTCATATTTTTCAACTATTAATTAGAGCTTTGCCTTTTTAACTTGCAAAGTTCCTTCATGGGTGGCCTCTAACTTGTGCCAGATTTCTTTAGGGGTTTCACATGCACTAACTCTATTGAACTCTTCAATTGATAAACTGCAAAACAAAATGTTTACAGCTTGGTTATTTAATAGTTCTCTTTTCTTTTCTTTGGTACTCCATTCGTTTATTTCCTTCAAGACAATAGCGCTGCCAACTATTTTAGTAGGTGTTGGACAATCGTTTGTCGCAACATCCCACATCTCTAAATCTTGGGCTTTTAGGTAGTACCTAATCTTAGTTTTCCAGTGTAAATAGTTTTCTCCCTTCAACTGTGGTGGTTGGTCGGTGGAGTTTCCTTCACCTAAGAGATAAGTACTTTTTTCGTTTTGTCATGCCATACTCAATCAAAGATGGTTAAATACTTTGATGGTTAACCTGCTTTGATACCAATTATTAGCCCAGATATGTCCAAGAGGGAAGTGAATTGGAAACTTAGCAGATTTTAACCTTTCTTAAAATTATGCAGAATAATGAAAGCAGATTAAACAAAGTAGCAATTAAATACAACAAATGTAAATGGGACAATGCAAGCAAGATTTATAGTGGTTCGGCCGCGCCTACATCCACTACCTAACCTCCTAAGTTAGGATTTGTGCAAACTCCACTATGGACCTTCTTACGGGTAAAGATCAAACTAGTACACTTTCTCAACTTACGGGTGTGAGAACTATAGTTTCTCAGCTTACAGGTGTGAGAAGACCGTTTCTCAACTTCCGAGTGTGAGATGACCGTTTCTCAACTTTCGGGTGTGAGATGACCATAATAACTTTGAGTAACACTTGCTCTTGCCTAGTGACTAACCAGTCACTGTAAATTTAATACAAGATGAGATCGGATTGCCTTTACTTAGAATCAAAGTGATACTTACAAAGCTTTGAATTGAACCTTCTTTGACCACACATTCAACAAAATATGTATAATAAAGTTTAAGCTACAAATAGGTTCAAAGAGATTTTGTCTTCTTCAATGGATTTTCAAAATGATGAAGATGAACTTCAATCAATCCAGAAGCCTTAAAGTTTTTCTTTCAAAATGATCGTAAGTTCAAGCACAAATGAAAGACGACTAACTTTCAAAGAGTTTTTGCACAATTAAAAACTGTTGATATGCTTTTGAATGAATATCAATTTTTGTATTTTTTCAGTAGTTTTTATGCTCTAAGGCAGCACGTATATATAGAAGTAACAGAGGTGCAATGGACTTGATGAATTTTGGCGCTCTAAGTTAGTTCAAATACAACGTCTGCATTCTTTCCTGAAATGGATCGATTCAGCTCTATTTATATTTCGGTACCACCTGAATCATTTTGATCCTTTCATGAAAGAGGAATGTTCTGACATAATATAAGAACATTCAAAAGTTCTGAAAAAGTTGTACGATTCTGAAAAGTATTCATACGGTTCTGAGGAAAGTAACAGAAATGGTGCTATTGTTAGAACAATAACATTTGTTGGATTAGCATCCTTGCGCATAATATCAACTTTTGTCATTTTATTCCTTGAGGGCGCTCATGGAGCATAAGCGTCCTGCTGAACATTGAAGTGAGGGCGCTACTAAGTCATACGTCTTGACTTACTTTGACGATTTAAACAACTCAAATCATGAGGGCGCTACTTCGCAGTTAGCGTCCTCCTTTGTTTTAAAGCATTAAACACGCGAGGGCGCTACTCAAAAGTTAGCGTCCTAATATTTAAAATTAGTTTTAAAACAATATTAAGCATGTTCTAGGACAGTAAGCGTCTTGAAAGTTATTAAGTTGATTCTAAAGATGAGGGCTCTCCTACACAAGTAGCGTCCCGATAATTTATTCAACTTATAAACTATCAGCGTCTTTAAAGATAGAAATCACTTAAAAACAATAAGAACTTCCGGCGAGCTGAAATTAAGTTAGGGTCGTGACAATCTCAAAGGTTGGCAAAGGAAGGTAGCTACTTACACGTAAGCGTCCATGTTAATCAATTCAATTCAATCTTGAGCGTCCTAATATTTTATCAGGACGTTGTTAAAACATTAGTGTCCTGAAAGACTTTATAAAAGCGATTTTTGATTTCTCGATTAAAGCTCGATAAAACATAATGTAACCGGATTAAATAGAATATGCAAACAATCGATTAAAACATGCAGGCATGCATATCGCTGAATCAAACGACATAGAAGGTCCTAAAACCTATCGTAATCTAATCATACAACCAAACATCTTCAAATGATCATGGTCTTCAAGAAGATCTTTAATACGTTCGCCATGCATTTTTGATTCTTTGAAATCTTCAAGTAAGATTAGATATGTCATATGTGCAGTAATATCTTAAATAGAATGTGGTTTGTAATCATCAAAATATCTTTCATATTAGGGACATATTCTCTTAAGGAACATGAGAATAATTGGGTCAACACTTTGTCGTAAGCGTCCTAACTTTGCGATAAAAACAACTAAATCATGAGGGCGCTAATTTACAGTTAGCGTCATGTTTTGTTTTAAAATATTTAAATATACGAGGGTGTTACTTACAAGTAAGTGTCCTAACTTTTGAAACATGAAACATAAGGGCGCTACAAATACGTGAACGTCCTAACATTTTAAAACATTTTAAAAATAATACTAAGTACGCGAAAAGACAATCAGCATCCTGAAAGTTATTAAGTTGGTTCTTAAGATAAGGGTGCTCCTATCCTGGCAGCGTCCTGAAAGTTTTTCCAACTTATAACTATCAGCGTCCTTAAAGATAAAAATCATTGAAAAACTTGGAGAACTTTCATCGAGCGGATACTAAGTCAGTGTGCTGACAACTTCACAGGTTCACAAAAGTGAGGTCGCTACTCAAAAGTAAGTGTCCTAATGAATAAGTGCATTTCAACCATGAATGGAGTCAGCTTCCTGACTTATTAAGTCTGGGAGGGCGTTGCTAAGATATTAACTCCCTGAAAAAATTCTTAAAAATACAATTTTGATTTTTCGTTCAAAACTCAATTAAACATGATTAAAATCATGGTATTTTCGGATTAAATCAAATTCTTTAGAAATTGTTAAAATACCTTTAAAAACATATCGATCAAAACATGCAATTGATTAAGTTTTGCTGCGAGAAGTTTGATCAATAGTTTTACATTATAAGTACTAAGAATCCTCGAGCTTCGATCATGACACACAATGCAATTGAGAGCTCTATTCCTTAATCCTGAATTTGATAAATCTGAAACACTCAACAAGATCATTAGATACACAGTTTTGAGTTATTTGGAATTATCAAAACATTCTTATCATGGGGTTCCTTGAGATAACAAGTATATCTTCGAGAAGCTTCTTCCAATACAAATTTGGTTGAATCAAAATTAGAAAAAGCCCTACTTCTGGAAGCCATGAAAATGAGAAAATCACACCAAAAGCACCCCAAATCTAACTAGAAAATGAACAAACCCTTACTCTCTAAAAAACTACAAAGCTTCAAAGAATAGAGAAGAATGGACTTCCAAACTAGTAAAAATTTGCAAAATACGTAAAACATCATATGAATCCTTGATTTAAAAGTGCCAACCTTGCCAATGGAGACTAGAGGAGAGCACCTAGGGCTTGCAATGACCTCCTTGGAATGAAAAAGAATGGAAAAAAGGGCGAAGAAGGAGATGAGGGGGAAGATGAAGATGAAAATGGAAGATGAAAGAAGAGAGGAAGAAGCTCCAAAATAATGGTTAGAAGAGGAAAAAATGAGATGGGGAGGCTCAAAGGATGAGTTGCAGAAGAAAAATGGCGTAGGAAAGAAAGAGAAAGGAAGAAAAAGTAAATAAAAAGAATATAAAAAAACAACAACAAATAAGGCGTTAAAAAAAACCCAACCCTGTGACCCCAGCGTCGCGCCTTCATCTCCCACGTGTCGCAACGCTCAGTCCCAGTTTTTTTTTCTTCGGCACCCGAAGAAAATCTTATGTTGTAGGTTTCCTTCTAGATCAATCAGCCATATGTTTTTCGATTGTTTTTTTGTTGAAAATCTTTTAAATGTTAGTCGATTTTTCGATTTTTAAATCTTTTAAATCATTTTTTTTTCGATTTCTAATTATTCGGTTAGTCGATTTTTCGATTTGTCACTTTCAATTATATTTCTCAACATCATTTGAAATTAAATGTTATTAGTATTCATATCGTGAAGTTTTTCAAAAAATGAATTTTAAGTCATATATGATTATAGGTCAAAGAACTCACTCCTCTTAAAGGAATTCACTCCTTGATAGCTTTTGAAGTAAAATTGACTTAATGAATTAGTTTCTTGAAAAAACTAATTTCTTGATTGCTTTTGATGCATCATGTTTCAAGAAACTCATACATAGTCAAGAAACATATTCTTGACATGTCTGTTATCTCAATGAACCCCATGACATGAATATTTTGATGATTCCAAATATCTCTAGTTTGTCCATCTAATGATCTTGTCAAGTGTTTCAGATTTATCAAGAATCAAGATCAAGGAATCGAGCTTACAAGCCTATTGAACGTCACAAAGTAAAGTTTCGAATCTATCAGTACTTAGAATGTAAAGTCTATCGATCAACTTACTCTCATTGAGATTTTATCGTATGCATATTTTGATCGTAACATTTTAATCGTACCTTATGATTTCTAAAGTATTTTATTTGATTAAGATAAATAATGATGTTTTATCGAGCTTTAATTGAGAAATCAAAAATCATTTTTGTAAAAGTCTTTCAGGACACTAATGGTTTGGCAGTGCCCTCCTGGACTTGATGAGTCAGGACGCTGATAAAATATTAGGAAGCTCAAGGTTGAATTGAACTGATTAATAAGGATGCTTCCTTCTTTGTAGCGAACTTTCTTTTATCAACCTTTGATAATGTCAGGACGTTGACTTAGTTTCAGCTCGCTGAAAGTTCTTTTTCTCTTTAAGTGATTTCTATATTTCAGGACGCTGATAAGTTATAAGTTGGATAAATTATCAAGACGCTACTTGTGTTGGAGCGCCCTCATCTTTCGAATCAACTTAAATAACTTTCAGGACACTTACCGTCCATTAGCGCACTTAACATTATTTTAAAACTATTTTTAATAGTTTAGGAAGCTTACTCTTGAGTAGCGCCCTCGTATGTCAAAAGTTTTAAAACAAAGCAGGACGCTCACAGTGAAATAGAGTTGTCACACCCCGCGGATGTGATGGGTACCTCATCGAGCGTACCCCAGCTACTATGATCCCATAATATTGTCCCATCCCAGTACACAACCCACTCAACAGTGTCTAGTACCCCGGGATCATTTGTCCACACTACGAGACGTCCTTGTGTGGCGGGCTGTACCGAAATGGGACAATATTATGTGGTGCTATGGCTGGGATACGCTCGAGTAGGAGGTACCCATCACATCTGCGGAGTGTGACAAGCGCCCTCATGAATTAAGTCGTTTTATTGTCAAAGCAAGTCAGAACGTTTATTATTCAGTTGCACCCTCACTTCATTATTTAGTAGGAGATTGATATTCTATGAGCGCCCTCAAAGGAACAGAACGACATAAATGATATTTTTGCTATTTTGACATGCACGTCCAATTAGCCAACTTTTTAGAATAACTTTTCGTACAAAATCATTTTTTTGTATTTGTAAGAGATGTTCTCTGATTCACGAACCACGTCTTCTAAAACATTCCTTATTCGTGTATCTAGAGAAAATCAGAATATTCATGAAATGTGCAGTTGTTATTTTCGTGATATATTCTAGTTGTTGTGAGTAAACGTTCATATTTGAAATTCAAATTGAAATGAACAACAGCTTCATCTCTACTAGTCTATAAATACAGACACTTAACAATTTGTTAAGACCACCGAAAATTTTTTGAGCTAAAACACTTTTTGAAAGTTAGTCGAATTTTCATATGATTTAAAAAGCTTAAGCTATTCTAGTTTCAAAGCATTTATTTGAATCATTACTTATTCAAATGATTTTCACACTGAGCTAAGATTTTATCTTTATCTGAAAATCGATTTAAAAGTTTGAACTATTTTCACTCAAATTATTCAACACAGTTTTTACATATATCATTCTTGCTGAAAGAAAATTTTGGGAGATAGTTCATAGGATACAGTTGTACTCAATTTCATATCTTGTATATTGTATCAAGGTTGTAACAATAGTTAGATAAACTACTAAGTTGATATTCTATATTCAACAAGGTTAGGTCTTTTCACACCCGTAACTTGAGAAACGATAGTTCTCGCACTCGAAAGTTGAGAAAGCTTAGGTTTGTCTCACACCAGTAAGTTGGGATAGGTTGGTCTCACGCCTGTAAGCTGAGCAGTGTAACAATTGTTCTTATACCCGCAAGTTGAGAAAAGGTGTAATGGTTTGATTCTCACCCATAAGAGAATCCTTTAGTGATCAGGTTCAAAATCCTAACTGAGGAGCTTAGGTAGTGGACGTAGGCAAGTAGCCGAACCACTATAAATTGACTTTGCATATTTGTTTACTTTCTGCACTTTAATTTTTTCCATTGTAATTGTTTTTAAATTGTCTAAGTGTCCAATTCACCCCCCTCTTGGACATATCTGGGCCAACAATGTCATTGATTCTCAACCACCCGAAGAGTGCTTTCATACTTGAAGGAATGCACTCCAACAGGACAAAACACTTATATTTTTTCTAAGGCATTGAGGAACGTACTCGAACTTTAAGAAATGTGCTCCATGCAAAGGAAAAATGTCCCAAACTCTCGGGATTTGAGGAATGCGTTCCAGCAAGTAGGAACGCATTCCATCAATTTTGGACAAAACTGCGTATTTTTGTCCCAAGTCTTGAGGAATGCGTTCCAGTAGGAAGGAACGTGTTCCTCACTTTGAATTTTTTTTTATTTTTTGTGGAACGCACTCCTCCAGAAGGAATGCACTCTAGTGTTGGCCCAAATATGTCCACAAGGGGGGTGAATTGGACACTTAGCAGATTTTAACCTTTCTTAAAAATGTGAGGAATAATGAAAGTAGATTAAACAAAGTATAGCAAATAGATAAACTAAATGTAGAAGGACAATGCAATCAGGATTTATAGTGGTTCGACCTCGCCTACATCCACTACCTAACCTCCTCAGTTAGGATTTGTTTAAACTCCACTATGGACCTTCTTACAGGTGAAGATCAAACCGATACACTTTCTCAACTTACAGGTATGAGAACTACAGTTTCTCAGCTTACGGGTGTGAGAAGACGGTTTCTCAACTTACGGGTGTGAGAGGACCGTTTCTCAACTTTTGGGTGTGAGATGATCATTTCTCAACTTCCGGGTGTTAGAGGATCGTCACAACTTTGAACAACACTTGCTCTTCTCCAGTGACTAACCAGTCACTTCAAACTAAATACAAGAAAAGATATGATTCCTTTTACTTAGAATCAAAGTGATACTTACAAAGCTTTGGATCGAACCTGCGATTACCACAGATTCAGCAAAATATGTATGAAGTTTGGCTGAAAAACAGGTTCAAAGAGGTTTTTTCTTCATCAATGGTTTTTGAAATTGATGAAGATGAAGATCAATCAATCCAGAAGACTTGACGTTTTTCTTTCAAAATGATTTCAAGTTCAAGCATGATTGAAAGACGACTAACTTTCAAAAAGATATTTGCACAAATGAAAATTGTTAATATGTTTTTGAATGAATATCAGTTTTCGTATTGATTCGTAGTTTTTTTGCACTAAGGCACCACATATATATATAGAAATAACAAAGGTGCAATGAACTTGATGAATTTAATTTGCTCTAGGTTATTCCAAATACAACGACTACATTCTTTCCCGGAATGGATCGATTAAACTCTGTGCATATTACGACGATAACACTGAATCATCTGATCATTCAGGAAAAAGGAATGTTCTAACAAAGTATTAGAACGTTCAAAAAGTTTTGAAAATTTTTTGTATGGTTTTGAAAATACTAATAGAAATAGTGTCAGTGTCAGAATAGTAGCATTGTTGAATTAGCGTCCTGACGCTTAATACCAACTTTGTCGTTTTGTTCTTTGAGGGCGCTCATGAAGCATAAGCGTCCTGCTGAACAGTGAAGTGAGGGCGCTACTAAATCGTAAGCATCCTGACTTACTTTGACGATTAAACGACTCAAATCATGAGGGTGCTACTTCGACAGTTAGTGTCCTGCTTTGTTTTGAAAACACATATAAGCATAAGGGCACTACTCACAGGGGCGCTACTCACAAGTAAGTGTCTTGAAATTTGAAAACAATTTTAAAACAATATTAAGTGTGCTGAAGGACAGTAAGCATCCTAAAAGTTATTAAGTTGATTCTAAGGATGAGGGTGCTCCTATACAAGTAGCGTCCTGATAGTTTATTCAACTTATAACTATTAGTGTCTTTAAAGATAGAAATCAATTACAAGTTAAGAGAACTTTCAGTAAGTTGAAACTAAGTCAGCGTTCTGACACTTTGAAATGTTGACTAAAGGGAGGTCGCTACTTACAAGTAAGCGTCCTAATGAATCAGTTCAAATCAACCTTATGTCACACCCCGCCTGGAGCGGGACACTCACGGATGGGGCGCGAATGCATTATAACAATAACCGAGTGCGTGGAAACACGATTAAGTACAAATCTAATTTCATTAATTTTAGAATATATTTGTACATGAAATAGTTAAGGGAACATCCTCCCAAAATCCCTAATGAATAATACAAAGGGTACAAAATGTGAGCCCAAAAAACTGCACCCAGTTTACCTTAATCTCTTGTGAAAAATTGGATAACAACGGGGTGAACTACAAGCTCAGTGGGTAAAATAGTTCGTCAATATAACAATTAATAAAACAAACTTCATAATCAAATATCATAAATACACATCAGAGCATCATAATCAATCCAACATGTATGTATGCACGACACCGTCTCATATTGGTTCCATGATAATACGTCACCTGAGTTCATGTACAAATATCACCCCCCAGGAGTAGTCGGGTTCTCATTGTACGTCCCTCTCCAGAGAAGTATAATGAATAATGAGCATTGGCTCTAACTATTCTATGAATCATAAACCACATACGTCCCTAGGTGGCGCTTATGTATGATGCCAATGCATGAGCATGTCCAGTTTTTACTTAACATTAGACAGGATTTGGAAACGTCTGTTGATCCTTATCAGGGTCGGTATCACAACGTGCAAGGTTAGGACATTCAGTATTACTTGTACAAGCTGATAGCTTTCAAATAAGACCAACCAGATCTGTCTCCAGTTTGAGAGGTAAGACACGAGGTCTACTTAAATACCAATCGTCTAGAGCAGCACGCTGCCTCCCGTTCACTATTTAAAGTTACTGAGGACAAAACTAAGTCTGGCTGAGCCAGATTAACCACTAATCTAGCATAGTAACAGTGTAATACATGAGCTCCAAATATACATGCATAAGTATGATAAGTATAAACATTATACGCAATAATGCAGTGTAAATGAATAGTAGACATAATGATAAATGAATGTAAACTTTAATAAAAGTTATAAGACACGCAAGCCTATGTTTTGTTCCCCACCTTCAGATAAAAACTCCTCTTTCGAACTGGTGCCTTCCCCACGGCAGAACCATGTTGCACCGTGGAGAGAGTCTCAAAAGAGAAGACAAAAGCTCAGGATGAGTGAGAGAGAGAAGATAAATCACAAGGAGAAGTGATTTTGGTGTGAGAAATGAGGAGGGGGGAGCGGGTTCCTTAAATAGAAAAAAAAGGTGCCCGAAGTTCAATTTTTTATTTTTATTTTTTTTTTGTGCAAACCTAGGGTATTACAATCTACCCCACCCCCCCTTAAAAGGATTTCGCCTTCGAAATCAGTCCAAGTAGTCATGATTGCTATCACCGTGAGATTCATCGTCATCGTCATCGTTTGCTAGCTCAAAGTAATGCCTGTAAGGTCCCTGAATAGCACTGTAGTCGGTGGAATCCTCAACATCATGAAACCATGAGGAGAAAATGGAGTTGGATTCGTCCTCAGAAGGTTCTGACCTTTGCCTAACAGATGGTGGTGTAGGGCTCTGCTGGTTGCATCATTTAAGGGGAGGTAGGTTGAGAAGTGGGATGTTTTTTCGTGTTGTTGCTCGAATCCGGCCGCCTGGCAATTTTGGTAGAAGATCCTGCCAAGATGAGGACACGGGATTGTTTTGGGCAAAATTGTTAAGAAAAAGCCATGCACGCTCTGGCGATAAGGATTGCTATCTATGGGGCGATGGCGTTGGTGATACAAAGTAGTTGTGACTTGACTCAGATCCAGAAGGAGTTGCCACAGGTTGCCAAAGAGGTCATTGCGTGTGAGCATCACTACATCCATCGGTATTATTTTTAGACATCTGCATAGTTATTTAAGTGAAACAATATATTAAGATATTTGTAAACAAACTTCCAACATTTTATTAATAAGTAAAATAGTACAATGTATCACATCATCAATTATTACTAGAAAATAATTCATGGTATTTTTGTTTAATTGTTGCTTCTAGTTCCCATGTTGCTTCCTCAACTTCGTGGTGATTCCAGAGCACTTTCACAAGTGGTATGCTACGTCGCCTTAGCTCTTGAGTTTTTCTATCCAAAATTTGTATCGCTCTTTCCTGATACTTGTTTCCTTCTTCAACCCTAACGTCGACTATGGGGATGATATGCGAAGGATCAAGACGATACTTTCAAAGCATGGATACGTGAAAAACATCATGAACCTTAGACATGGACGATGGACGGGATAGACGATAGGCTAGTTTGCCAATACGTTCAATGATCTGAAATGGATCGCTACACAGTGAGGAGAGATTTCCTTTGATCCCAAAGCGTTTGACACCTCTTGTAGGCTAAACTTTTAGAAAAACCAAGTCCCCCTTATCAAATTCTAGAGGCATTCTTTGCTTGTCAGCATAGCTCTTCTGTCGGCTTTGTACAACACGAAGTCTCTCCGTTACTAGTGTGATATTCTCAAAAGTCTCTTAAAATAGTTCAGGCCCCAATTGCGGTCTATCTGCCATATCTAACCACCATACCGAATATCTGCAAGGACGACCATAGAGAGCCTCATACGGTGCCATGCTGATACTAGTTTGGTAGCTGTTGTTGTATGTAAACTCAGCCAAATGTATGTGTTTTGCCCATCCGTCATGAAAGTACAAAATGCAGCACCCTAACATATCCTCCAAGATCTGGATCAGACACTCTGACTGCCCATCAGTTTGAGGGTGAAAGGTTGTGCTCATGGTGATCTTGGAGCCCATTCTACTCTGGAAGCTTTGTCAAAACTTTGATGTGAATCGAGAGTCTCAATCAGAGACGATCGTAAGTGGTATGCCATGGACGCTCACAATCTCTCTTTCATACAGTTCGGCAAGCTTGGTGGGGTTATCCGCCAACAGACTTTATAAGTCTGTCAATGATAACCCATGTAGCATCTTGCCCTTTATTATTTCGAGGCAAGGCCATAACAAAATCCATTACGATGTTCTCCCACTTCCATTTTCCAATAAGTAAAGGCTGGAGAAGTCTAAAGGGAAGTCAACGTTTTGCCTTAACTTGCTGGCAAACGAGACATCAAACAACGAAGTTTGCAATCGCATTCTTCATTCTAGAAAACCAGAATTTTTGCTTGACATCCTTGTACATCTTGTCACCCCCAGGATGCATAGCGAACCTCGAACAGTGCATCTCAGTGAGCACTTCTTTCCGAACCACAAGATCGTTCGATAGACAGAGACGTTTTTTTATAAAAAACGGCTCCGTCTTCAAAGACCAACCAGTGAGGAAGGTCCTGTCTGCTGAGTAGAAGTTCCCATTTCTCCATTAACATAGGGTCGTTGGCTTGAGCTGTTGAAATCTTTCGAACCAGCTCAGAGTTGGCTGATAATTGAGAGAGTCGTGATCTTGCTCCCTCCTCGGTCAGTTGTAGGTTCAAATTCTCCATCTCTGTGGACAACTTCCCCACCTCAAAGTTAAGAGTGCAAGTAACATAAGATTTTCTACTTAGGGCATCAGCCACAACATTGGCCTTACTGGGATGGTACTGGAGTTGAAAGTCATAATCTTTCATGAACTCCAACTGTTGTCTTTGGCGGAAGTTTAGGTCTCTCTGAGTGTAGATGTACTTAAGATTCTTGTGATCCAAGAAGACCTCAAACCGTTTACCATATAGGTAATGACGCCACAACTTCAGTGCGAATACTACAATTGCAAGTTCCAAGTCATGGGTTGGGTAATTACCCTCATGAATCTTCAGTTGCCTCGAAGCATATGCAACAACTTGGCTTTCTTGCATTAGTAATGCACCTAAGCTTTAGAGAAAGGCGTCGGTGTACAATGAAAATCCAACTCCATTTCGTGGAGTGATTAGTACAGGTGTTGTCGTGAGGCACTTCTTCAATTCCTGAAATGACGTTTTACAGGCAGGATTCCAAATGAATCGCGCGTCCTTCCGAGTGAGCTCGTTCATAGGTTTAGAAATCTTTGAGAAATCCTTGATGAAGTGTCTGTAATGGCCAGCCAAATCAAGAAAACTCCTAATTTGAGTAACAGTGATAGGCTATTTCCAGTTTAAAACCACTTCAACCTTAGAAGGATTCACCTCAATGCCATTGCCTGAAACCACATGGCTTAGGAATTGAACTCGCTTCGGCCAAAATTCACACTTACTCAACTTTGCATACAACTGGTGGCTTCTCAAGGTCTGGAGAACAATCCAAAGATGTATCTTATGGTCTTCCTTGGTTGAGGAATATATCAAGATATCATCCACAAAGACCACCACGAATCGGTCTAAATATAACCTGAAGATGCGGTTCATCAAATCCATGAACGCAGCAGGTGTCTTTGTTAGACCGAACAGCATGACCAAGAACTTGTAATGACCGTACCGAGTTCTGAATGCCATCTTGGTAATGTCCGACTCTTTGATACGGTGTTGATGATAACCGGATCGTAAATCAATCTTAGAGAAGTGCTTGGCATCTCTAAGTTTGTCAAACAAGTCATCGATCTTGGTCAATGGGTATATGTTCTTAATTGTGACGTTATCAACTTGCGAGAGTCGATGCAAAGTTCTAACGAATCATCCATTTTGCGAACAAATAGAACTGGAGCGCCCCAGGGTGATGAACTTTTCCTGATGAAGCCATTAGCTCGACATTAGACATTCTTTATGGTGGAATTGAGATAGGCCCTGTCGTAGGTATGAGGTTGATCTCAAAATCGAATTCCCTAACTAGAGGCAGACCAGGAAGGTCATTCAGAAAAATTGTTGGGAATTCAGATATTACAGGGACATTGTGTACTTTGAGAGGGTACAGTGTTGGTGATTCATTGTCATCACAAAGGGATAGAGCTCGAAGTTGTGCCTTGAGAAGTGCAACAGTCGAGTTGTGTATCCACTTCCTCGTTCATTGAATCTTGAAAAACTCCCCTGTGAGCAAGGTTAATTGAACTTACTTCTTCATACAATCGATCCTTGCATTTAGTGGTGCGAGCCAATCCATGCTGAGGATGATGTCGAAGTCTTCAATGTCCATCACAAAGAGATCTGCATATACTATTTGTTCTGACATTCGAAGCTCACAACGAAAACATTGCAAATTCACGTCAGTACCAGATCCTAATGGTGATGTGACATGGATTGTGATGTCTATGGGTTCAAGATGCAACCCTAAATGTCTTCCTAATGCAGAAGATATAAAGGAATGCGTAACACCCGAATCGAAAAAGACATGCACCATTGTATTGAATAAGGAAAATGTACCTTCGACTACATTGTTGTCTGGGAGAGGTTGTTGAGCGATAGCAAACGCTCTACCCTGGTTCCGTTGCCCCTGGTTCTGCTGGTTCTGCTGGTTCTGTCTGGGTTGGGCATTAGCAACAGGTGGGGCTTGTTGGTCTGGAACATCAGGAACAGGTTGCTGAAGTTGGGGGCAGGCATTTCTTACATGGCCCTGCTGGCCGCAGTTGAAAAACGTCAACCTCTGCTGCTGATGATTCTGTTGGCCATGCTGATTGTGGTGCCGACCACCACCCCTGCCATTGCCATTTCGACGGCCACTCCTGCCATTTCGGCCTCCTCGTCCATGATTGTGAAAACCCTGATGGCCAAGGTTAAACGGTTTAGCCACAGGTGTCGTGGCCTCATTCTTTTGAACAGGGGCTGGGAGGGCTAGGTTTTGATTATAGTAGGGCTTCTTCTTGTTGCCCTACTGTGAGCCCAGTTGGGAAAACGTTGCAGGCCATTTTTCCCTATTCATTCTCTATTCCTGCACAATCTTTTCCTGCTCAAAGCTCATGGCCTTGTCAATGACCTCCTTGTAAATCTTGAGATCCAAGATCGACAAGGCTTGTCAAATATCAAGACAATGGCCATTATAGAATTTCTCAGTCTTATCTTGCTCCGTTGAGATGGTGGAGAGAAAGTAGATGGATAATTCTTTAAACCTGACAGCATACTCCCTGACTGTCATGCCGCCTTGGTATAGCGCTTCTGCCTCTTCACAGCGCCAGGGATGTACTCATCGATAAACAATGACTCGAACTGATGCCAAGTCATGTCTGTGGTGTTGACCCTTCGATCCTCCTTCACAGTTATCCACCATGTATTTGCTCCACTAATAACTTGGTAGGACGCAAGTGGAATCTTTTGAGCCTCATCGACTCCCATAGCATCGAGAGCCTTCTTCGACTCATCTAGCCATTTCTGCGCCTCCTCCGCATCAATGTTGCCAGCAAAAGTAAAGGGTTGTAGCCTCTTATACTTCGTAATCTGGTCGGTTTGAGTCTCCGACCCAGATCTAACAGATGCCTGAGTAGTGACAACCTGATTGGATGCGGTCTCACGAACGACCATCTGAACAGTTACTTTCATCGCCTCGATAAATCTGGTGAAAAAGACTTCCATACTCGAAGGCATGGAAAAGGATGTGGGCTGGGGTGGCACTGCCTGCCAAGACGTAGTGGCAGTGTCGGGTGTAGCCTATACGGTCGTCGGAGGTGGCAGATCCTGGTTCTGAATCTCAGGAGGTGCCTTCTCTACTAGATGGACAGTGCGTGGTCTTCCTCTCTTTCTGGTTTGCATTTTCTCACTGGCAAGGAGAAAATAAAACCATAATTTAGGAACTGTAGCCAAGTATATTGTTATGATATTCTCAGCAACAAGTACGAGAGTACTGTAATATAAAAATGACCTATTTTTCTAAGCATAGTATAAGGTTTTTGTTGAGGAATCAAAGAATCTTATGTGCCTCGTATGTTTTGCCATGGTGTAAGAAAAGGTTAGAATGTTTATATAATAAGTATAAAACTTTGCAAGTATTTCAAATGTTTTGGTTCTAGTTTTTGTGAACATACATATATATTTCATTGAAAATCCATGAGTCATAAAAATTCTAAGATTTTCCTCGGTAAATATCCTGATCTAACGTTTTATCGCAATCTTATGTATTCAAACTCTTTCGCTTGGTCTTTTCGACTATTATTCAAATTCGTGTGTCCCATACCACATGAATTTGGTAGTAAGGGCGTTAACCGAGTTAAGTTGTATGAACATAGTCTCTAAAAAACATCAGCTGAAGAGGAGTTCACTAATAGTATCGTCTAAGTTTACTCGTCCCATACCGTGTAAACTTAGTAATAACGATAGTAATACAACTTTTCCCAAATGTTTCTTTTCACACAAGGTCGTGGGTTTTCTTACTTCCACATTTTATTTAGTCTCCTCCAATTTTGTTGTGTCCCATACCACTCTAAAGTTAGTGCTACAAAAGAAAGAATGGTTGTATGTCGGCCCACCAAAGATAGTCTTAAAAAAACACTTTCATTCATATATAAAAAAATTTTACAATGCCAGTAATCATTCATGATTTTCCTGCCTACTATCGCTCCTCTTAGAACTCCTGCTAGGTACAGAAAGACTACTAGAAGAAGGTTGAGAAGTTGCTCGCTGTTCTTCGACGTTTTGCATATATGTTAACAAAGCATTTTGAGTCACCTCCATCCGAGCAATACTAGATATAATCACATTTAACTAGTCGAATGGGTTAGTCGATTGTCCCATCGATGGTTGATAGGTCGATTGTTCCATAGGTGGAGGGTAGGCCGTAGGCATTGGTGGAAAGTATTGGCCGTATGGTTGACTCAAAGGTGGAGGGTAGTTGTTGTGATTGTATGGGGATTCCCTAACTGGCCCTTGGACATTTGGATATGCTTGAGTCAAAAAGTCTTAAAACAATAGACTCATTGGGATATCCTGTCTTTCAAAATTTGGTGCCGCACAATTCTGTTGCTGTTGGTTCACAGGAACTTGTGAAACTGGCCGATACGGTACCTCAGGAGTTGGAAACCTTTGGTACGTAGTATTTCCTTGAGTTGGTATGTTCCAAGAAGGTGGATTTGCTGGAACTCTCTGTCCATCCTGATTTCATTGTGGTTGATTTAGGTTGCCAAAAAGATCATCCTTAGAGAATAAATGATCCTGTTGATCATTATTCGAGGCTGGGTTTACCGTAGGGTTCTGGTTTTGCTCACTATTTGGTGCCTCCCTAACCGGAATCTTGCGCCGACTTCTTCGTTGACAACATCTATTTTTGTCTTTAATTCTTTCGCCATTTCCTCCTAAAATCAAGTTGAATACTTGCTCGTCAGTTACCCCTCCACTTGTGACGAACGTCGTGAAGATAGAGGATGTTGTAATTGCATCAGTGATCTGCTTCGAAGACTCATCAAAAGTGTTGACGTTTGCCTCGTATAGCATCCTCATGATCAAGACTCCGTAGCCGAGGAGCTCCTTCCTTGAAGGGTTTTAATCACCCGCAACATTTGCTAGATAATTATGTGAGGTAGGGAGACCTTAATTTTCTTCAATATGCAATATAGCACAAGAAGTTGAGCCCTTGAATTAGCACCTCTAGTCACTTTTTTTCGAAAAGATGTTGCCGGATACGATCTTCCCAAGGTCGGCAAGAGGTGGTTTAAGGAGATTGTTTGGGAGGTGGGCATACGTCAATTGGGTGTACGGCTTTTTGGCGAGGGAATTGGACAATTGTTCCTTAGACTCAACAATCTCTACAACTGTCTGGGGTTCGTGTGGATCAATGATTCTATCTTCAATCGGGATCTCCATAAGTCGCGAAATAATTTTGACGTTGATAGAAATCTTTTTTCTCCTGACCGTTGTCTCCAAGACTGAGCTGATCTCATCTTCTTGAAGTCCTATGCAATTCATGGCTTTGTAGAAAAACTTCACCAAGTTGAAGGAGACATAACCCTCAACTTCTATTAAGTTCAACCACCCTAGTGTTGTGAGTTTTTCGTGAATGATCGGACAGAGGCGGAGATCTCTATTGTATATATTCCTCATAGTCATAACCTCCTTGTCGAACAGTTTCGTGAGTCTGGTGGGAATTGGTTCCCAACTACTAGAAGTCGTTCCTTCACTTGAGGCCATTGTCTTGCTGAAAGGAAAATAAACTTGTGATTACACAAAATATATTCCTAACATTTTTAAGATTTATGCCTTGTCTGTTTGACAATATATTCTATTTTTCTTTTGATGTTTATGCCATCATTTTATCCAAATTTTCCATTAGCAACATGATATATATATATATATATATATATATATATATATACATAGATATATAGAAATATCTATTTAATCATAACTATATATATAGTATTCATAAATCATAACTATATATATATATATATATATATATATATATTTGAATCTGAACTATATAAAAACTATATAGTTTTCTAGATATATATTTAATATGAATCTCAACTATATATAATTCATATATATATATATAGTTCTAAAGATATATATATATATATATATATATATATATATCTAATCAAAATTTTCTTCCCCTAATTTGGTGGACTTGGGCGGACTGTGGACCTTACTCTTTGATACCATTAAATGTCACACCCCGCCCGGACACGCCTAAACCAGCAGAACACTCGCGGACGGGGTGCGAATGCATTATAATAATAACCGAGTGCGCGGAAACACGATTAAGTACAAGTCTGATTTTACTAATTTTAGAATATATTTGTACATGAAATAGTTAAGGGAACATTCTCCCAAAATCCCCAATGAATAATACAAAGGGTACAAAATGTGGGCGCAAAAAGTTGTACCCAGTCCATCCTAATCTCTTGTGAAAAATTGGATAACAACGGGGTGAGCTACACTCTCAGTGGGTAAAATAGTTCGTGAATGTAACAAATAATAAAACAAACTTCATAATCAAATATCATAAATACACATCACAGCATCATAATCAATCCAACATGTATGTATGTATGACACCGTCTCGTATTGGTTCCATGATAGTACGTCGCCTGAGTTCACGTACAAATGTCCCCCCCCAAGAGTAGTTGGGTTCTCATTGTACATCCCTCCTCAGGAACGATGCCCTGGATTCACGTACAGATGTCCTTCCCCAGGAGTAGTCGGGTTTTCATTGTACTTCCCTCTCCAGAGATATATAATGAACAGTGAGCATTGCTTCTAACTATTCTATAAATCATAAACTACCTACGTCCCTAGGTAGCGCTTATGTATATGCCAATGCATGAACATGTCCGGTCTTTAACTAACATTAGACAGGATTTGGCAATGTCTGGTGATCCTTATCAGGGTCGGTATCACCATGTGTAAGGTTAAGACATTCAATATTACTTGTACAACCTGATAGCTTTCAAATAAGACCAACCAGATCAGTCTCCAGTTTGAGAGGTGAGACACGAGGTCTACTTAAGTACCAATCGTCTAGAACAACATGTTGCCTCCCATTCACTATTTAAAGTTACTGAGGACAAGACTGAGTCTGGTTGAGCCAGATTGACCACTAATCCGGCATAGCAACAATGTAATAAATGAACTTCAAATATACAGGCATAAGTATGACAAGTATAAACATTATATGCAATAATGTAGTGTAAATGAATAGTAGACATAATGATAAATGAATGTAAACTTTAATAAAAGTTATAAGACACGCAAACCTATGTTTCATTCCCCACCTTCCGATAAAAACTCCTCTCTCAAACTGGTGCCTTCCCCAGAGCAAAATCGCGTTGCACCACGAAGAGAGCCTCAAAAGAGAAGACAAAAACTCAAGATGAGTGAGGGAGAGAAGAAAAATCACAAGAAGAAGTGATTTTGGTGTGAGAAATGAGGGCGGGTCCTTAAATAGGAAAAAAAGGTGCCCGAAGGTTCGGGCACGCGCCAGAAGGTTCGGGCGCGCTCTTGAAGGTTCGAGCATGCCCCCGAAGTTCAAATTTTTTTTTCTTTTTTTTTCTGCAAACCTAGGGTATTACACCTTGAGTGTCCTAATATTTTATCAGCATCCTGACTCATCAAGTCCAAGAGGGCATTAGAGGCTTTATAAAAATGGTTTTTGATTTCTCGATTAAAGTTCAATAAGACATGATATTTTCGGGTTAAATCAAATATGCAAATGATTAAAAATCAAATCGATTAAAACATGCAATCATGTATATTGTTGAATCAAATAGCATAGAAGGTTCTACAACTTATCATAATCTAATCATACTACCGAGCATTTTCAAAAGATCATGGTCTTGATGTAGATCTTTAATGCGTCCATCATCCATCATTGATTCGTTTGAAACCTTCAAGTAAGATTAGATATGTCATGTATGCAAAAATATCATAAACAGAATGTGGTTTGTAATCATTAAAATATCTTTCATATTAGGGACTAAATCTCGTGAGGGACATGAGGAAAATTAGTTCAATAATTTCCCCCGATGATTCAAACACATTACTACAGGCTTTGTAGCAAGCTAATACAATGATGTGATTATGCATGAGATGCAGTATTAATGATCCTTGTTCCATATGATATGAGCGTATTTTCAAGGAATGTACTGAAAACTCCACTATGACTCCCCCTTAGTGTTAATCTCCCCCTGAATATATGATGCTTCAATGATATTACTTCCCTCCCTTTTGAAATATCAAAAAGAGTATAGTATAATGAAATATGTCTCCCCTTAGATAGAGGTAAGCATCACAGATCAGTCTCAGAGAACATGTCAAGCTCTCTTCGAATGTGAACAAACTGGTCTTTTAGTAAGGCTTTAGTAAATATGTCAGCCAGTTGCTCTTTGGTTCTAATGTGAGACAATATCACTTCTCCATTTTGCACATGATCCTATAGAAAGTGATGTCTTATTTGAATATGTTTAGTTCGGGAGTGCAATACAGGATTTTTAGATATGTTAATAGCACTAGTACTGTCACACAAAATCTTAGCACATTGAATAAATATTTGATAATCCTGAAATTGTTTCATGTAGAGAACTTGAGAATAGCAACTTCCAGCTAGAACATATTCTGCTTCAGCTGTGGATAATGTCATTGAGTGTTGCTTCTTGCAAAACCAAGAAATTAAAGAATTTTAAGCAAAGTGACAAAATCCAGAGGTACTTTTCTTATCGGTTAGACTACCGAAATAGTCGGAACCTACATAACTTCTCAGATCAAATGTAGTACCTTTGGAATACCAAATTCCTAAGTGTGTTGTGCCATTTATGCATCTAAATATTCGTTTGACACACTTTAAATGAGATTCTTTAGGTTCTGATTGAAATCTTGCACAAAGACAGACACTGAACATAATGTCACGTCGACTTGCAGTTAAGTACAACAGACTTCCAATCATACTTCTAGAAAGTTTTGAATCAATTGATGTTCCTTTTTCATCCTTATCTAATTTGATTGCAGAGGTACAGGAAGTATCAATCGATTTCAAATTATGCATTTGAAACTTTTTAACCATTTCCTTAGCATACTTTGATTGGCTTATGAAGGTGCCTTTCAGCATTTGCTTAATTTGCAAGCCTAGAAAGTATGTAAGTTCTCCCATCATACTCATCTCAATTTCCTTCTGCATTAATTTTGAAAACTTATCACTGTTCGTCTACCCAAGAGGGGGGTGAATTGGGTGCGATGGTCAATTTTAAAATTATCTTCCAATAACTTAGTAATTTACATGAGTGTATTAGAATTGAATGTAAAATAGAACACAGACTAAATTGCAAACGTGTGACACATAGATTGATAGTGGTTCAGCCGCGCCTACGTCCACTACCTAACCTCCTCAGTTAGGATTTTAACCTTATCATTAAGGGATTCTCTTATGGGTGAGAACCAAACCGTTACAACTGCTCTTTTACAAGTTAAAGGCAAACTTATCCTTTTATGGGCTAAGGATGAACCGTTTCTCTTTTACAGGCAAGAGATAGCCTATCCTTTTACGGGATGAGGATGAGCCTGTTCTCTTTTACTAGTTCAGAGATAACCTTTCATGATTTCAATCTTGAAATCATTAAGTGAACTTCATTGACTTGTCCTGGTTGTTTCAGTCCAGAAACACACCAACATTACAACACTAAGATGTTGGTTGGTTCTAACGTAGTAGAACACTTTACAATTAAGCTTAGTACATAGCATTACAAAGATATGAAATATGAAATAGGTAATGCTAAGTTGAAATACACCTACAGTCCTTTACCTTTCAATGTTCAATATTACTCAAGTGCAGTTTCGAAAAACATAAATGATATGATATGAAAATTAGTGTTTCTTCGAAAGTAATAAATATCGAATAAAGATTGAGGTATAAAATGAAGGACTGGTGTAAATCAAAGACACAGACTGTTTTCAAAATAGATATAGAATATAAGTATGAAAACTTCTGGTTCAATGATCAATAGTTAACGCAACTACTGATATAGTTCAATACAGTACTTAAGAAATGAAATCAAGTACAACTGTATATCTTGAACTATTTCTCAAATTCTATCTCGAGCAAGAATGATATCAAATATGAATTAGTGCTAAGAATTTGAGTTGATACCAATAAGGATAGATTTTCAAAGATAAAGTATAATTGAAGCTCAATATGAAAATCTATTGTAATCGTAAAGGTATCAGTGAAAAATACTTTGAAAGATTAGAAGATGAAATTCATTTTGACACAGACTAACTTGCAAAAAGTATTGGCACAACACAAAGTGATTGGAAAGTTGTTTGGTCCTTAGTGCTGGTATTTATAGACTTAATGGGACATAGCCGTTAGACATTTGAAGTTCAAATAATATGAACGTTTACACACAACGGCTAGAATGTTATGTGAAAATGGCAACTGCAATTTATACTAACATTCAGGTTCTTTTTAGATTTGATGAAAGAGAAAAGTTTTTAGAAAACTTATTTCATGTATCAGAGAAGGTCTCTGATAAGTCTGAAAAGGACTTTGTGCAAATGTCTGTTATGAAAAAGTAAACTTACCTAGTTTAATTGTTCGAACAGTGACGGTTGTTGAATTAGAGTCCTGATTCCATAATCAGTGTCCTTACGCATAATGTCAACTTTGTCGTTTTGTTCCTTGAGGGTGCTCATTACATGTAAGCATCCTGTAGATCACTTAAGTGAGGGCGCTACTTACTCGTAAGCGTCCTAACTTACTTTGACACTTAAATGACTTAACCTTGAGGGCGCTAATGCACAGTTAGTGTCCTGTTATGTGTTAAAACAACTAAGTGCACGAGGGCGCTACTATCCGAGTAAGGATCCTGCCTTTAAAACATAAAATAAAACATGAGGGCGCTCGATTACGTAAGCGTTCTACCAGTTAAAAACATAAAACATATCATGAGGGCGCTACAATAATGTAAGCGTCCTACCGATTAAAAAAATTTAAAATAAGACACAAACACGCTGAAGAACAATCAGCGTCCTGAAAGTTATTAAGTTGGTTCCTAAAAGTGAGGGCGCTTCTATCCAAATAGCATCCTCATAGATTGTTCAACTTATAACAATCAACTTCCTCAAAGATACATTCTTTGAAGAACTTAAGACATCTTTCAGTGAGCTGATGCTGAGTCAGCTTCCTAACAATTTCAGAGGTTGACTAATAAAGGAGGCCGCTACTATACAAGTAAGCGTCCTGATAAATCAGTTTTATTCAACCTAGAATGTTATCAGCGTCCTAATGAACTATCAGCGTCTTGACCTATCAAGTTCAGGAGAGCACTGCTATTTCATTAGTGTCTTGAAAGACTCTTTGAAAACAATTTTGACTCCCAATAAAATATACGATAAATGCAAATATAAACTCGGTAAATTTCAAATTAAATATATAGTATTAGATCATTTGAAATACGGTAAAAACGTGAAATCAAAACATGCAGATTAGAAAAACATATGTAAATGATTTATGCATGGTTTTAAAAAACATTTTAAGCACTAACGATTAGAGAAAGATATACCTTAAATACTTTGTGTATTTCTCATTTCTCATAACCGTTAAATCCAACTCTTCATTATGAGATCTTCAATAAGAGCTTTGTGGAGTTGAATGACTTGAACGTTGATCAAGAGATGTAGTCTTGAAGCTTGATCGAATCGTTCGAGTGAAGTGATCTTGAAATCATGATGTGATCGTTGAAGTTCTTTGATTGAGATGAACTTGACCATTAGATGTGATCTTTGAGTTCCTCGATCGAGTCGTTCCTTGGCTTTTTGCTTTCCTTAGGTGCTTTGATGAAATCTTGATACGTGCACATTTAGCACCGAAAAGTACTTTATTTGTGATCATCAAAATATATTTTATCACAGTATATTTAGGAAGGAGCTAAGTGATGAACCGCATAGGTTAACAATCTCCTCCTTTTTGATGATGACAAACAAATCAAAAAATTAAACGCATAACCAAAAAGATTAATGTAAATTTGTTTTCCCCAATCTATTCTTCTTATTTTTCTTCTCCCCCTTTGATATCATCAAAAAGTGAAAAAAATAGACTAAGATCTCCCTTTGTGACTTAGTAGAGTAGAGAAGTTCCACCTTACATGGAGACTCCCCCTTACTTTGTGCATTCACCCTCAAGATGATTTATGACAACGTGTCATAGTTAGGTACGTGAGAATGCGTAAGGTCTACTATACTGGTAGTCTCGTGAGAAATAGATCTTCTTTTTAAGCACATAGAGAAATAGTTTGACTAATTCATAGGCTAAAATATTTGAAATAATAGCATAGCCTAAAATCGTAGTTGGAGGGAATGATAAAGAATTGTCGAAAGATGAATTCATAAAGAATCTTTAATTGTGGGCAATTATTCTCCTTAGTGTTTGACATAAATATAAATTTGATAATTAAACCAGACCAAACACAGAGTATGCTTTAAGATATGTAAATAAACACGTATACGCATACTTATAGCATAGGCAGAGAGAGATTTATGATTAAGCAGGGCCTAGCTATTATGATTCTAATAAGATGCAAAGAATAAAGTTGAAGTGCATGGCATTTATTAGATATCAAAAATCACAGTCAATTGATGTATACAAAATATAATATTAAAGAGCAATATCAATGGCATGTGAAATGAAAAATTATAAACTTTCCATAGTTTAGACATATGAAGATATATACGATGAATGTCAACGTCTAAACATACTGAATATATGATGAAATTCATAGATATATTCAAGCAACAACATACATTCATTCTCCTATTCTAGGCATAAAATTTCAATTTAAGCATGGCCAAGAATGATTGATACACCGATTCTAATGAGAAAGCATTTGGAAGGGTATGTGCTCATTAGAAATAAGATATCCATGAGTTTGATGCTAGCATGTTATGGTATGAAGCAGATGCATCAAAGTCAGGTGATCATAGAAAAGATAATGCCAAGAGATAGTAATCACAACGGCAAAAATCTTTTCAAGATATAGGCGTATGATATGAAATTGTATACATGGCCTATAAACATGAATCATGCATAGATACGATTTTCTTAGATCAGAGCAAGCATGATCATGATATGAACTAGCATAGGCAGAAATAACACATAAGTTCAAGATAAATTAATCATGATGTTATTATATACGATGAAAAATAAGTATAATCATGAAATTTATCAAACAGTCATAAATCTACATATCAGATATTCAAGATAGATGTGACTAGACAAGAATGATGCCGCAAATATACTGAGCATGATAATAAAGACTTCAAGTAGAGATATGTATCAGAGTCAGCATAGGATAACATTAAGATCATATAAGCAGGCAATCAAAGGCATGAATCAAGTAGCTTACAAACAAAGACAAGTGTGTGCAGCATATGAATATGAAATATAGCATTCACACAAATTCAAGCAGATCAGTCATTCAAATATAATAAAACATTATGAAATGAATGAGAGATGGAAAGATAGTTAAGCACAAGCAAGCAAGCAATAAAGTAGTGAGATGTGCAGAACTCATCGTGAAGAGAAGTCGGGGAAATGAACAGAGTATACACATGCATAATAAATTGTAAGATGAATTATGCTTAAACATTGAAGGTAAGTATTGTAAGAGAGTTTTAACCAAAAATACAAAAAATAGTTTAAACAAAATTTGACAAATTTGGCATAACATTACTAGGGCTGGCAGAGAGGTTTCTAGATTTTCCTAGAAGATTCTGGAGCAGAGTCTTTAGAACGAGGACATTCATGAAGGCTATTGGTCCTGCGAGCCATGGGAGTGGCGGTCCTCATGCGGACAGCCTTTTCAATTAAAGCTCGGGATTCCTCATTTTCCTCAAATAGTGCCATCATTAGATCTCTCTGATGTTTTGCCTTGGCTTCAAGCTCTTTCAGCCAGTTCTCTGATGTCCAGAACGGCCTGAACGCTAGAGGATAAGGAATCACTAAGTTTGGCAAATTGTTCCTCAAGAGACGCTACAACAGGAAGCGGTGGTAGAGGTTCTTCGGCATGAAGTGGAGACGCATGGTTTTCCCTGGGAGAAATTTCCCAAGAGGATTCTTCATCAGATCCATTTGATGAAGATGACGATAAAGAAAGGTTGCTAGAGGTGGGGTATGAATCCATTCTAGCTCTTTTCCTATACTCAGGAGCTTTGGATGCCATTAGAGAGATGAAGATGGGGATGAAACGAATAGGATGAATGCAGAACGATTTCATGCTGGGAAGTGAAGTGAGGGGAAAACGTATGAAGCAAGCTAATGGGTATCGAAAATAGAGTCTGCAATTAATGCAGAAATGACATAGAGTCATGCGCCGAAGAGTATGAAAAAAAGTTTAAGAGAAAGCATAATCATACTTGAGAGGTTAAAGCTAGGTGGCATAGAGTTTTAAGATATGTCCTAAGACGTGGAATGCAAAGACACCTAAGACGAACTCTAAATTGACCATAGGATTTAGGCTCTAGGTTGTTAGACCATGATTTCTGAGAACCTGCTCTAATACCAGTTGTTGGTCCACCCAAGAGGGGGGTGAATTGGGTGCGATGGTCAATTTTAAAATTATCTTCCAACAACTTAATGATTTACATGAATGTATTGGAATTGAATGCAAAATAGAACACAGACTAAATTGCAAACGTGTGACACACAGATTTATAGTGGTTCGGTCGCGCCTACGTCCACTACTTAACCTCCTCGGTTAGAATTTTAACTTTATCACTAAGGGATTCTCTTACGGGTGAGAACCGAACCGTTACAGCTGCCCTTTTGCAGGTTAAAGGTAAACCTATCCTTTTACGGGATGAGGATGAACCGGTTCTCTTTTAAAGGCTGAGAGATAACCTATCCTTTTTAAGGTTAAGGACACACCTATCCTTTTACGGGATCAGGATGAACCAGTTCTCTTTTACAGGTTCAAAGATAACCACCTTACATGATTTCAATCCTGAAATCAATAAGTGAACTTCATTCACTTGTCTTGGTTGTTTCAGTCTAGAAACACACCAACATCACAGCACTAAGATGTTGGTTGGTTATAACGTAGTAGAACACTTTACAATTAAGCTCAGAAAAGGTCTCTAATAAGTCTAAAAATGACTTCGTGCAAATGTCTATTCTGAAAAAGTAAACTTACGTAGTGTACTTGTTCTAACAATAACTGTTGTAGAATTAGCGTCATGATTCCATAATCAACGTCCTTACGCATAATTTCAACTTTGTCGTTTTGTTCCTTGAGGGCGCTCATTACGTATAAGCGTCCCGCAGAACACTTAAGTGAGGGTGCTACTTACTCGTAAGCATCCTAACTTACTTTGACACTTAAATGACTTAACCTTGAGGGCGCTAATGCACAGTTAGTGTCCCGCTATGTTTTAAAACAACTAAGTGCATGAGGGCGCTACTATCCGAGTAAGCGTCCTGCCTTTAAAACATAAGGGTGCTACATTACGTAAGCGTCCTACCAATTAAAAACATAAAACATATCATGAGGTCGCTACAATAATGTAAGTGTTCTACCGATTAAAAACATTTTAAATAAGACACAAACACGTTGAAGGACAATCAAGGTCCTGAAAGTTACTAAGTTGATTCTTAAAGGTGAGGGCGCTTCTATCCAGATAGCGTCCTGATAGATTGTTCAACTTATAACTATCAGCGTCCTCGAAGATACATTCTTTGAAGAACTTAAGACATCTTTCAGTGAGTTGATGCTGAGTCAGCTTCCTGACAACTTCAGAGGTTGACTAATAAAGGAGGTTGCTACTATACAAGTAAGTGTCCTGATAAATCAGTTCTATTCAACCTTGAATGTTATCAGCGTCCTAATGAGTTATCAGCGTCTTGACCTATCAAGTTCAGGAGAGCACTACTATTTCATTAGCGTCTTGAAAGACTCTTTGAAAATAGTTTTGACTCCCATAAAATATACGATAAATGCGAATAAAAACTCAGTAGATCTCAAATTAAATATATAGTGTTAGATCATTTGAAATACAGTAAAAACGTGAAATCAAAACATGCAGATTAGAAAAACATATGTAGATGATTTATGCATGGTTTTAAAAAACATTTTGAGCACTAACAATTAGAGAAAGATATACCTTAAATACTTTGTGTATTTCTCATTTCTCATAAACGTTAAATCCAACTCTTCATTATGAGATCTTCAATAAGAGCTTTGCGGAGTTGAATGACTTGAACGTTGATTGACTTGAACGTTGATCAAGAGATGTAGTCTTGAAGCTTGATCAAATCGTTCGAGTGAAGTGATCTTGAAATCATGATGTGATCGCTGAAGTTCTTTAGTTGAGACGAACTTAACCGTTGGATGTGATCTTTAAGTTCCTCGATCGAGTCGTTCCTTGGTTTTTTTGCTTTCCTTAGGTGCTTTGATGAAATCTTGATACGCACATGTTTAGCACCGAAAAGTACTTTGTTTGCGATCATCAAAATATACTTCATCATAGTATATTTAGGGACGAGCTAAGTGATGAACCGCATAGGTTAACAATCACACAATTCTTTATTTGATGTACCAAAAATGATATCGTCCACATATATTTGAACAATAAGCATATTATGATTATGGTGTTTGATAAACAAAGTTAGATCAAGTTTTGCCTTTTGAAACTTATGATCTAAAAGAAATGAACTCAGTCGATCATACCAAGCTCTTGGAGCTTGTCTTATTCCATATAAGGCCTTGTGGAGTTTGAACACATATTCCGGATCTTGAGCATCCTCAAACCCTGGAAGTTGTTCCACATATACCTCTTCATTGATGTATCTATTTAGAAAAGCACTCTTTACATCCATTTGGTATAAGGGAAAGTCCTTGTAACAAACATAGGCAAATAGCATCCTTATTGCCTCTAATATTGCTACTGGTGCAAAGGCTTCTTCGAAGTCTATGCCTTCTTCTTGGTTGTATCCTTGTGCAACCAATCTAGCCTTATTTCGGACAATGATACCTTGTTCATTCTTTTTGTTTCTAAAGATCCAATTGGTTTCTATAACAGATTGATGAAAAGGTCTAGAAACTAATTCCCATACTTTGTTTCGCACAAAGTGTCCTCGTTCTTCTTACATAGCAAGAATCCAGTTTTCATCTTCCAGTGCATCTTCCACTTTAATTGGTTCAAATTGTGATACAAAAGCAACAAGTTCTTGATCTTTTTGAATTGATGCTCTAGTGGATACACCCTTTCGAGGATCTCCTAAGATTTGATCTTGGGAAAGACCTTGAAGCAGTCTAGAGTTTTTAGAAGACTCTAAAGATGTTTCAGGTTCAAGATCTATAATCTTGGTTGAATTGGGTTCATCATCATTAATATTTAATTGTTTAAGATCATCTTCAAGACTTTTCTTATTTTCACATTCATCAAAATTTATATGAATTGATTCTTCTACAGTTTGATTAGATTTGTTGAGCACTCTCTAGGCTATACTGTGAGAAGAATATCCTAATAATATTCCTATGTCAGATTTAGGTTCAAACTTATCTAGATTGTCTTTATCATTAAGAATAAAACATTTGCATCTGAATACACGGAAGTAACTGATGTTGGGTGCTCTACCCTTCCATAGTTTATATGGAGTTTTATTCAAATCTCTTCTTATTAGAACTCGGTTCATTACATAGCAGGTAGTATTAATAGCTTCACCCCAAAAATGATTTGCAGTGTTATACTCATTAAGCATTGTTCTACACATCTCCTACAGAGTTCTATTCTTTCTTTCAACTACACCATTTTGTTGTGGTGTCCTAGGGGCTGATAGATGGTGGGTGTAACCTTGATTATTACATAATTCTTCGAGATTTTTATTGAAAAATTCACCACCTCTATCACTCCTAATTATATTGATTTTATAACCCTTTTCATTTTCGACTCTTTTACATAATTTTATAAATGTTTCACATGCATCAAATTTATGGGCTAATAGAAATACCAATGTGAATCGAGTTACCAATAGTTTCGATGCCTTCAATGTCACCTTTGCTATCATCTCCAAAAGTGACATTTCCTCCTTTCTTCTTTTCAAGGCTTAGAAATTTAGATTTATTTCCAGTCATATGCCTTGAGCAGCCACTGTCTAGATACCATATATCTTCATTCTTGCAAATCTACACAACATAAAATATTTTTGACTTTGGTACCCATGCAAGTTTGGGTCCATGCATGTTAGCATCAGTAAGAACAAATTTCTCGATCCATGCATATTTAATTTTCTTTCTACTTAAGGCATTACATCTAAGTGTGGTATGACCTTCCCCATGACATTTGTGGCATGTTGGTCTGTTGGTCAGTAAGATATTGTATTCCTTTTGTTTTGACTCGTGTGTATAGCCTAGGCTAGCTTTGTCGAATGCACATCTTTGTGATCTTAACAACATGTCAAATGACTTTTGACCATTTGTGAATTTAATCACAGTGCAGTTCAGGTCTTCTTTTTCTTTTCTAAGAGTTTTATTTTCATTTGTCAGTTTCCCAACAACGTTCTTAAGTTGCTCATTATCTGGAGAAAGTTTGTCCAGCTCTTCTTGTTAGAATTCTATTTCCTCAAGAGCTTCTTCAAGACTATGCTTGAACTTTTCATTCTTTCTAGTCTCTTTACTAAGTTTTGTCTTAAGCTCTTGAATATGAGTATAGAGCTCATTGAGTTCATCAATGGGTTCAGATTTTATCTCTATGCTTGCCATTAAACATAATGCAGCAGCGTGATCTAAATCTGCTTTATCTTCGCTTGAGTTTGAGTCATCCCATGTGACTTTGAGAACTTTCTTGTCTTTTCTATACAAGCAAGTGTTCTTCTTATACTTAATGAGCATTCACTCTTTACATGACCTGGTTTGTTACAACCGTAACATATTAACTCTACAGGTTTAGACTCGGGTTTCATCCTTTGTGAAACCTTGAGTAAGAGTTGTTCTTACTCTTTCTTTTAAGTAACTTGTTGAACTTTCTAGATAACATAGCCATGTCATCTTCTGAGTCTTAATCATCTTCATAATCAGTTTCAACATTGAGGGCATTAGATTTCTTTTCTTTTTTCCTCATCCACGATCGGGCACATCGTGTCTTTTATCTTCAATTCATAGACCATTAATGAACCACATAGTTCATCAAAAGTGTATTCAGCCAGATTTTTGGCTTCTTCAATGGTCATGGCCTTGGGTTCCCATGCTCTGGGTAGGCCTCTTAGAAACTTTCTAACAGTTTCTTCTTAGTCATAGGTTTTTCCTAGGTTCTTCATCTCATTGATGTTTGTTGTCGAATCAGTTTTTTCATCCTATAGGTCTCATATTTTTCAACTAACAGTTGTTGCCTTGCCTTTTTAACTTGCAAAGTTCCTTCGTGAGTGACCTCTAACTTGTTCCAGATTTTCTTAGCGGTTTCACACGCACTAACTCTATTAAACTCATCTACGGACAAACTGCAAAACCAAATGTTTACAGCTTGGTTATTTAATAGCTCTCTTTTCTTTTCCTTGGTACTCCATTTATCTAGTTCCTTCGGGACAGTAGCACCGTCTACTATTTTAGTAGGTGTTGGATAGCCGTTTGTCACAACATCCCACTTTTCTAAGTCTTGGGCTTTTAGGTAGTACCTAATCTTAGTTTTTCAGTGTGAATAGTTTTCTCTCTTGAACAGTGGTGGTGGGTTGGTGGAGTTTCCTTCACCTGAGAGATAAGTACTCCTTTTGTTTTGTTCTACCATACTTAATCAAAGATGGTTAGATACTTTGACGGTTAACCCGCTCTGATACCAATTATTGGCCAAGATATGTCCAAAAGGGGGATGAAATTGGACACTTAGCAGATTTTAACCTTTCTTAAAAATGTGGGAATTAATGAAAACATATTAAACAAAGTATTGCGAATAAACACAGTAAATGTAAAAAAGACAATGCAATTAGGATTTATAGTGGTTCGGCCTCGCCTACATCCACTACCTAACTTCTTTAGTTAGGATTTGTTCAAACTCCATTATGGACCTTCTTACGGGTGAAGATCAAACCAGTACACTTTCTCAGCTTACGGGTGTGAGACTACTGTTTCTCAGCTTATGGGTGTGAGAAGACCGTTTCTCAGCTTACGGGTGTGAGAGGACAGTTTCTCAGGTGTGAGATGACCTTTTCTCAACTTTCAGGTGTAAGATGACAGTTTCTCAACTTTCGGGTGTGAGAGGACCGTTACAACTTTGAGCAACACTTGCTCCTCCCTAGTGACTCACTGCAAATTGAATACAAGATAAGATATAATTCTCTTTACTCAGAATCAAAGTGATACTTACAACGTTTTGGATTGAACCTTCTGTTACCACAGATTTAACAAAATATGTATGATGAAGTTTGGTTGAAAAACAGGTTCAAAAAGCTTTTGTCTTCTTCAATGGATTTTGAAAATTATGAAAATGAAGATCAATCAATCCAGAAGACTTGATGTTTTTTTTTCAAAAAGATTGCAAGTTCAAGCACGATTGAAAGATGACTAACTATCAAAAAGTTATTTGCACAAGTGAAAACTGTTAATATGTTTTTGAATGAATATCAATTTTTGTATTGATTCTTAGTTTTTATGCATTAAGGCATCACATATAAATAGAAAAAACAGAGGCGCAATGGACTTGATGAATTTTGGCGCTCTAGGTTATTTCAAATACAACATCTACATTCTTTCCCGAAATGGATCGATTCATCTCTGTGCATATTACGGCGATAACACCTAAATCATCTGATCATTCATGAAAAAGGAATGTTCTGACAAAGTATTAGAACGTTCAAAAAGTTTTGAAAAGTTTTTGTACGGTTCTGAAAAGTTTTCGTACAGTTATGAAAAGTTTTCTTACGGTTATGAAAAAGCTAACGGAAATAGTGTCAGAACAATAGAATTGTTAAATTAGCGTCCTGACGCTTAATATCAACTTTTGCTTTTTGTTCCTTGAGGGCGCTCATGAAGCATAAGTGTCCTGCTGAACAGTGAAGTGAGGGTGCTACTAAATCGTAAGCGTCCTAACTTACTTTGACGATTAAACGACTCAAATCATGAAGGCGCTACTTCGATAGTTAGCGTACTGTTTTGCTTTGAAAACACATATTCGCACAAGGGCACTATTTTTGCAATGCTATGTAATGTGCTTAAATGTAAAGTGTTATACTGCGTTAGAACCACCAAACATCTTAGTGTTGTAATGTTGGTGTGCTTCTGGATTGAAACACACCAGCAAAAGGATAAGTGAAAGTAGTTCACTTGATGATTTCAGGATTGAAATCATATAGGTTTCCTCTGAGCCTTTAAAAGAGAAACCGGTTTATCCTCATCCCGTAAAAGGATAGGTGTGTCCTTAACCTGAAAAAGGATAGGTTATCTCTCAGCCTTAAAAGAGAAATCGGGTATTCCTTATCCCGCAAAAAGACCACGGTTCTTCCTTAGCTAGTAAAAGGAACATGGGTTTTTTCTAATCCCGGAAAAAGGAAAATGGTTCATCCTTAGCCCGTGAAAGGATAAGTTTGCCTTTAACCTAAAAAAGGGCAGTTGTAACGGTTTGGTTCTCACCCGTAAGAGAATCAGTTAGTGGATTGAGAAAATCCTAATCGAGAGATTAGGTACTGAACGTAGGTTTGGCCGAACCACTATAAATCTGTGTCAAACTTTTGCATTTTAGTCTGTGTTCTAATTTGCATCATATTCCAATTTACTTATGTAAATCACCTAAGTTATTAGAAGAATATTTAAAATTGACCGTTGGACTCAATTCACCTCTCCTTTTGCGTGGGACCAACAAGCTGAACCACTATAAATACTTGTGTATTTTATTTTATTTTATTTTCGCTGCATTTGGACTTATGCAAATTATTTTGTGAAAGGTATAACCTGAGAATTTATCCAATTCACTCCCCTCTTGACACTTGTCTGAGCCAACACACTAATATATGTTGATGATTGCGTTGTTATATATATGTTCTTTTCCATTGTGTAAAGTAAGAGATATATTTTGTGTGTTGCACCACATGAGTCCATGAATATCAATATTTAATGATGTGCGAGGAAATATGCATAATATATCATAGTTTATTTTAAATTTGCCTTCGCATGTCAAGGGTTGAGGACAACCCTGCTGCTTTATTACACATACTGATTCAAAGATATTCGTAAAAAAGTCATTATCCTTTTGGTTCATTTAAAGCTCGAAAGTAGATTGCTTAATCTTTTTTTTTTCTTCAATAAACCAAGTGGTATCTCCCGGCTAGCTTTTGCACACCTTGGAGACTAATCCATTTAGTAGCATTGAGGGGAATGGCGTCCACACTAAAGTTGGTTAGTATCCCCACCCATGTGGACACAATGCAAAGGCTTGTGCCCCATGCGAGGCCGTGTCATCCCACCTTGTATCATGAAGACTTAAAGCTTTACCATTGATGGTAGTAGTCCAAATGGTAGTAGTCCAAGTCTATGACCACTTATGTTTCTTTTGTGGTTTAAAAAATAGGGGGTGCAACACCAATCATGACTCAAATCAACTATTTGAGTTATATATATATAACAAATGTGCACGTGTGTGTATACATACATATATACATTTATAAATATATTCATGCATAAATGTGACTAGATAGCTATCATCTTGAAAACATGTTATTTTTATTAGATTAGTTTAATCAAATATTAAAATTAATAATACTATATAATTATTTTCGAGCTTGAAATTGACTCACATGATGGCACTTTGAGCAAATTGAAGATGGCGATGATAGTATTCGATCCTCAAATTATCTGTTAAGGCTTCTTCAGAGACAATGTATTATTATTGAACTCATCAATACCTACAATATCTTATAAAAAGTTTAAGTTTGATTAAAGGCTTAATTAGGTTGTAAAGGATATTTTAAGAAACATAGAAGAGATTTATATTGATATTACTGTTCTCAATGATAAAGATGACTGGCTTGTTGTACTTTGTCTTTGTGTAAATCAAGATATCTTGAATTCCTCTTGGATACATAAATAACCAGTTTGAAGCACCCTACACGCAAATCATTAATACCCTTTATTAAATTTATAATAAAATAACAAAATTTCTTCATGGACTATACTTTCTATTTATTCATTTTACAACTACTAAAATTAAAATTATCTAACTTGAATAAGATATAAATTAAATTCTAACCTTTTTTTTCCAATTGGTATCCCACTCCTCTCGGTTGTCATAACAATTATAAAATATTAACTTCAAATAATCAATATTGTCGGCTTGTCATAACAATATTATCCAGTGAAACACTAGTGTTATTCCAATTATGCCCTTTTGAGATTTCTGCAGTGGTGGACCAAAATAATTTTTTCTTACCACTTGAGTTAGAGATGGATGAATATAATGTGTATGTATGTGTATATGTTAAAGATGTTAAGTTTTGTTTTCTAATTTTGGTACTTGGCACGTAAAACTTTGTCAAATCAAATATGACATAAATCTCAAGAAGGCATATTGATTGTAGGGTAGTTAAAAATTAAAAATTTTAAAAAATATATATATATATATAATTGTGTTGTATCAAGGGACATATAAGACTTAAGATTTATAACGATACGATGTCAAACATATTGTTTAATTAAAACAATTAAAATACAACTTAAATTTGTGCTTAAAATTTTTTACATTTAATTTTTTAAATTAAGTTTACAATTTTAATTTTTACAGTTAGATTAACATTTCTCTTTTTCTTATATTATTTTCAAAAACTTGTATCAGGATCATAAATGAACAAGACTAAAAACAAATTTAAACCTAATCATTTTTCCACTCCACAAACTTAAACTATGATAAATTGTTAGTCTTACACAATGAGAGGACTTAGAAATCTACCGTAATCATGAAGATCCCAGTGAAAGAGTTATAAAGGGCTTTATCCTGCAAATGATAGAAAAATATTAAAGATTAATGTGTGTATATATGTATAGCTGTAGATATCAAGAGAGAGAATATCATTAAATTCAATTATTATATGATCATTGATGAGGCTGTTATAATATTTGACACCTTCTTTGTTCACTCCCCCACTTAGCTTTCCTTATAAAAAAATGATGAGATTATTAAATTAATTATTTAACTATATAATCAATTAATTATCATAGTTTACTTTTCATATAAGTCTCAACATCAGATGGTGTAGATTCATGAGATGAGCTTACTTGGTAGAATTCTTGACCATCAGATGGAGAACCTGTAAGCATCCATGCCCATTCCTTCATGATCCCTACATCTTCCTGCAAGAGTTTTAATTATGTTGTGTTATATGAGAAAATAGGTCAAAGAAAAAAAATTAATTTCATCAAGGAAAATGTACCTTGTACCGATGATAAGCATCAATGGCTACATCCCCATTACTACCATCTCTTGTCTTATCTGTTGAACCATAACATATACATTTTTTCAACAACAATAATAACAAGGGAAATTTTTCACTAAATTTTTTTTCATACAAAATAGTCAAGGTCTTAAATTTGTGATTTGAGGATACCCAACACAAATATTGGATGCAATGCTATATAATACAATACTTTAAGTATACACAGTTCATAGTATTATTCAATAATCCAATTAATATATTCATCTATGGAAACACTATATTTTTGTTATATATATATACGCAAATGTGTTTTTCTTTTTTTTTGAAAATCTTCGGGTATCCAGTCCCGACTAATGTTCGGGTATCCAAAATCACCAAAAATCCATCAAATCAAATCTCTTCCAAAAAAATGAATAACAATAAGAAGAAGAAGAAAGAAGATAATAATAATACCTTGCAAGAACAACAGATCCAAAACATCAATTTTTCCCTTCTTTTTTGCCTGTATAAAAGATTAGAACAAAAAGATTAACATTTCAACAAGAAAATGCGAGCGAGAGACGCAAAAAAGCATAAACCACTTCGCACGCCTTCACATCACTTCGCACGCATAAAAGCATAAGCTCAATATAAGGAAAGAAGACAAAACCTGCTCGTCTTCTTCGCAAGAGAAAGCCTGCTCGTGCTCGTCTTCTTCGTAAGAGATTTCGCTAACGATGCCTCAACCAGAGAGAATGAGAGGGAAAGAAGCGAAAGAGATGAAACAGGGGAAAGAAGGGGAGCGCAGAAATGTTTGGCGCAAGAGAAAACTGCTCGTGTGCTCGTCTTCTTCGTAAGAGTTTTCGCGATGCCTCAACCAGAGAGAATGGGAGGGAAAGAAGCGAAAGAGAAGAAACAGGGAAAGAAGCGAGCGCATAAATTGTTGGCGGGTTACTAGCATTAGTTACGATAAATATAGTTTTAGTTACGACATAAAACGCGTAAGGTAATATTATCTTTTAACAACGACTTTTGTTTACAATTTTTAGAAATTGTGAGTAAAAAATGGTTTTACTTACGAAAATTAAAGTCGCTACTAAAGGTTCCGTGACCAAAAGTCTTTTTTCTTATAGTGTTATTTTCTAAGACGAGCACCCCGTGCCACTCAACCAACTAAACGTTGGTTATATATACAGGCATTCAACATAAACATTTTTATTCCGCAAAACTATATATAGCTAATCATGAAAGAGTTTAGAATAAAATTATATTTACTACTGCACTATCTAAATGGACAGTGATTATCTATATCAATACATACAATTAACATTTTTCAAAAAAAAAAAATACAATTAACACAACTAAATCATTTTGTTGAAAATTATAAAAATGGCATTTTATACAAAATAAATAAATAAATAGATAGATATATAGCATCGTGTTTTAGTAATTATTCTAAATAACTTCTTTAAGCCTTTTTTTTTGTTGTTATTGAATATAATAGAATTAAAATGTTGTACAGCATTTTAGTCTCTATTTAAAGCATGTTATATATCAGCATAAATTACTGTTAACTCTCATTTTATTAGTTGACCATATAACATTTCATGAAACATTTTTTCTTTGTCTGTTTTTAACATTGTCTGTTTTTTTCATGGATTATTATCTGTTTTTAACATTGTCTTTTATAACATTTCATGAAACATTTTTTCTTTGTAACTTTTTTGATACATGTTCCTAAATCATTAAATTTTAATCATATTTTAAGAATATTTTATCTATGCATGATTCATGTGTTTGCAACAATATATAGGCCATGTACATAACTCTTTATCATACGCCTATATCTTAAATAAAATTTTGCCTACTCTCATAACTATTATCTGTTGGTATTATTCTTTCAATGATTTCCTGATTTTTGATGCATCTATGTCATACCATAACATGTTAGCATCAAACTCATGGATATCTGATTTCTAATGAGTACATATCTTTTTTTTTGAAAATATCAAAAATATATCACCCCGATAATCTACTGTCTACAAATTTTCTTCTTTAAATTATTTATTTGGTCAAATTTATAATAATAAATAAAACTTAGTAAACAGTAAGATGTCTTATTATTTAAGGTTTGAAAACAGTTTGAGAAGTCATATATAAACATGATTTTTTTTATTTTTATTTTTTTATTTGCTTTCTTGGCTATATTTTCTTTAAAATGATAACACAAACCAATTGATATTAAAAATATAAGAATATGGTCAATGAAACAATTTCGAGTAATTAAAAAATTACGAAGGGTGCAGTTCTACGGGCTATAATATATATTTACGTACTTAAAAGTTTATTTAATTATCTGACTACTAATATGGATTTTCTCAGTAATTAATTATAAATTATATTTTATAAAGTAAAAAAAAAATGCTCCCATCAAATTAAACAAAACGTTAAGTAATTAATTGGTTGTTTTTTAATCTCTTTCTTTATAGTTCTCACGAGTTTTCCATTAATTAATACCTTGATGGTCAAGATCTCTTTTCTACTGATTTTATTTTATGATTCATTGCCTTATTTTTCGGATCTTCTAACCTTTTGTCAAAGGAGATTAGTCAAACGTAATTACTTAAACTTCTAAAAATTTCATTTAAAAATTACCATTTAATATTAAAACACTATTCAAAAAATAAAAAAAACACACTTGTGGAAGAGACAATTAGAACACGTTCAATTAATTGTTATACTTTGGTGTGAAAAACATTACCTACATTTCTCTTTCTTATGAATATGCACATGGGTCCCTATAACTTGAGCTCCACATCTTCCTTGTAATCATTTATTTATTGACTAAAATACTTGGAAAAGAATACAACTAGTTCGTAGAAAGGTAAGTGTACTATGAATGATTGATATTATAAGAGTATTTTTTGAATAATTAAATTTAACCAATCTATATTTTAAATTTTTTTTAACGGTTGTTTGAACCGATATATGTAGTCGATGAAACTTAATTTTTTACACACTTTTAAAATTAAAATTAAATAAATATAAATTATAAAATATAATTATATGTACTGCATATATATGTTTATTAATAATAATAATAATAAAAATAATAATAATAATAAAAGAGGCGGTCCAGATCAACTAGCTGGTTCCATTTCTTATTCAAACGACTAGCGCACTATTTTTTTATTATTATTTCTATGATAAGACGTGCTATATCGCCAATGCATCTAAGCCACGACGCCGGCGCATGGCGTCTCTACAATTTTCTTTTAAGATTGAAGATTTTAAGATCATCAACTAGTATTATTATATATGACTTGTCCATTTGGCTCATTTATTAAATAGATTGAGACGTGTAAAACACTTGTATCCAACAAATGTGAAGGAGTAATTGGAGGGCCGAGTCACTAATATCCCTAACTAATTAGTGGTGAGTTAAATATTAATTTATCAAATTAAAATAATTTAATTAAATAAAAAAAATTATTAAAAATATTAATTTATCAAAAATAAATATCTAACAAATTATTATCATAATTAAATAAAAAATTTATATATAAACACTTAAAAACACACTCTTTTAAATTTGCCACTCAAGCGTCGATTTTCAGCATTAAAGATAAAGTTGTCAATTGGTTCTCGAAAAGTTTAGCTGAACTATGTTATAATAATGTTTAGGTAGATTTAAAATAACTACATATGCATATCCTCTATATATTAGCGATTAACATATCTTAAAGTGTGTAATAAATGATTCAACAGATACACTTGTATAATTTCATATGTAGTTATAATTTTTTACAGTTAGATTAGTATTTTCCTTACTGAAAGAGAAATGATAATCTAACTGTAAAAGTTACAACTACGTATGTGACTATACATGCTTATCCTTTGAATATTAGTGATCTACATATCTTAATCAATAAATTTTTCTTGTACTGTTGAGGTTTGTCTAAATTTTTTTTTTAGCCCACTGAAAATAAAATTATGACTACATTCCTAGGTAATTGTACGTGTAGTTGCACTTTTTAGAGTAACAACATTTCCTTCTAAATTGTCTTTTTCCCTAGCAATATTATCTTTTCAAAAGTAGAAAAAGGGACAATATCAAATTGTGAAGGCTGGGTTTGCTTAAGGAAAAATTTATAAAACAACTATCATTTTCGGAAACAACATGTTTTCTAATAAAATCTTAGAAAACTATTTCCAGATTCAACAAACCAAACACATTTCGTTTTATCAAAATTTTGATTCAAAAAATTGTATCTGAATTATGAACCAAACGCAGCCGAAATAATCATGCATGTTCTATTTTGGATTCAATAAACCAAACACATTTTCCTTTTTTTTTTTAAATTTTGATACAAAAAATTATATCAGAATCATGAACCAAACGCAACCGAAATAATCATGTTCTGTTAAATATTTTAATGGCTTTATAATAATAATTGAGATATCAATCATATAACTCAACTAAGTGATCATTTCCTAATTGAAAAATATTAATCCAACTACAAAAAAATACAACTACACATTCATGTTTATTAGATGTGTATATTATACACATTTTGAGGTATGTAATAAATGATCTAATAAATATATATAAATGTATAGTTACATTGTAGTTGCAATTTTTTATAGTTAAATTAACATTTTCCTTCCTAATTACTACACGAAAATATGAGATATCAATAATATTTTTCATGATGTTTCCCTGGTAATTAATCTAGGTAGCTAAAATTTGAAAAAGAAGAGATACAATTGAATTGGCTAAGACGTTGATGATGAGAATCTCAAAGAATTATTTGAATATCAAACATTATTTAATTCCAACTAGCTTCTCATGATCTGGATCGAGTTTGCTTCTTCTCTAAGTGGATATGGAAATTAATGATGAACAACATATATATCAGCAAAAACAATTAAGGCGTCTTTTTGGCACTTTGTGTATGGTCTTACACCAATTATGGATATAAGGAAGAATGCACAAGAAAAAAAAGAAAATATGCTTTATCTTCACTTGGCACCATTTCGAAGTTGTAGAAAATCTTACCTATTCTTATACTAATCATCAAAATTTTTACCGTCAAAAAAAGTTCTCTTAATTAAGATAATATCATCCATGGTATATGCTACATTATATATGGTCAAGATAACTTACAATTGACGAAGTGATTGAACCATGAATATGATCATGATCGAAGACAATCTAACAATCGACAACATTCTTGAAGATGGATGAGGGACAAGCTTGGGACACCTAAATATATATATAGGGTTCCGTCATCACAGAGAAATAACATTCCAGCATGAAAATACACCAGTTGCTACAAAATTACTAGCTATATCAAATTTATGACTTTAATATACTTAAATATACCCTCTTTGACACAACTATAAATCTGATATGGAGGCTTTTTACATAAAATTTGTAGCAATTAGTGCATAATTTTTAATACCTATAAAGCATTTCTCTTCCAACATTGACCCCCTTAATTTGAGATCTACTAAGAGTTGAACAATCATAACTTCTTGGAGCAGCTTTCTTGAATTTTTTATTCCATTGATTGACTAATGAAATCACATCTTTCCCTTGCAATGCCAAGTCTCACCTACCACTTGGAAAAAAAAAATTATATATATATATTAATCGGATTATTCTTCATTTTCCACTGAGGAGCATGAGTCTTGAACATCAACATACGAATTCCATGTTGAAAACAATATAGAAAACTCAGCTCAAATATAGCTGAGATTTTACTGTTCCATTTATAAAGCTATTTCAAAATTACAAAATGATTTACAACCATTAGATGAATAACAAATATATGACAGGTGTTACAATCTTGGAATAATCCTCTAACAAATTTTGATTCTTCTAGAACCTACAGAGCAACTAATTCTAGCACTCCATTATCTGAATCCGTTGGAGCACATACCTGTGATGACATGGCTTTAGTGACCTGGCTTAACATCCCCCCTCAAACGAGAGGGTGATGCAGTAACCCCGAGTTTGGTTCAAAATGATTGAAATTGCAAGGTCGACAAGGATTTAGTAAGACAGTCAACAACTTGATCAGTAGAGGGAACATGACGAACAACTAACTGATGTTGGAGTACTTTATCCTGTATAAAGTGAACATCAAGCTCGATGTGTTTGGTGCCAGAGTGAAACACCGGGTTAGATGCAAGAGCTCCAGCAGATATGTTGTCGCACCAAATGACTGGGCAAGATGCAAGAGGAATTCAAAGTTCTAAAAGTAGAGATTGAAGCCAAGCAATCTCTACAGTTGTATGTGCGAGGGAACGTTATTCTGGTTCCGTGCTAGATCGAGCAGCGGCGTGCTGTTTCTTGAATTGCCAAGAAACAAGTGACGAACCAAGATAAACACAATATGCTGCACTAGATTTAAGGTCATCCGGAGAGCATGCCCAATCGGCATCCGAATAACCAGTGAGAACAAATTGATGGTCTGGTTTAAGGTGAAGACTAAGATGATGAGTGTCGAAGAGATATCGAAGCACGCGTTTGACAGCCTGCCAGTGAGTGACAATTGGGGCTTGTAGAAATTGACTCAACTTGTTCACAATGAACGCAATGTCAGGACAGGTGTATGAGAGATATTGGAGGCTGCCAATAATGCTCCTATAAAGTGTTGGATTAGAAAAGGAGTCTCCATCGGTAAGAGACAATTGCTTCCCAACAATAGCTGGTGTGTAACAAGACTTGAGGTGCGGCATTCCAGCACGATGCAACAAGTCATTGATGTATTGAGCTTGCAAAAAATACAAGCCAGTGGCATCATGAAACACTTCAAGTCCCAAAAAGAAATGAAGATCACCAAGATCTTTCAAATCAAAGACGACATTTAGTTGAGTAGTTAATTGTTGTAGTTCACTAAAATAAGAACAAATAAGTATGATATCGTCCACGTAGACAAGAAGAAAAATAACTGAGGAAGCAGTATGGTGGATGAAATGCAAAGAATAAACTTTGGAATTAACAAATCGCCATTGTAAGAGAGTAGCTCACAACCGTTCGAACCATGCTCGAGGAGCCTGTTTGAGGCTGTATAGAGCATGATGGAACTTGCATACATGTGTGGGATGATTTGAATCAATGAATCCTTCCACTTGAATCATGAAAACATTCTCGGTGAGCGCCCCATTGAGGAAGGCATTGTTCACATCGAGTTGATGAATTGGCCAATTGCGCATGACGACCAAGGTGAGGACAACATGAATTCTACTTAAGTAACTACATTAGAAATGTTGTTTATCGAGATATTCCATTAAGCTGCAATAACTTATAATTTTGCAAAAAGAAAAAAAAATCATAATCTTAATCAGATAAGGGCTTAAGGAACGCGCTCCTACCGAAAAGGGCAAAAGAGGAATTTTCATAGAAACCGTGTTTCTAATTGAAGAGCCCCGCTCCTATGTCCAACGGACAAATGGAGGAATGCGCTCCTTCAATAAGGAACGCGCTCCTGCATTGGAGTGAAACTTGAAAGTTTTCAAGTTTCAAACTAGAAGCGCGTTCCTGTGCTTAGGCAGGTATTTTTTTATAAATACCACACTTTGGTCATTTGAGAGAAACTTTTGCAAAAACTTAGAACTTGTGCCTACAAATTGTTCTCCACATTTTCAGCCAAAAACAAGTTCAAAATCCGTTTTAAACAAATCATTTACACAAGAGTTCATCATTCAAGTGTTCTTCAATTCTTTCTTTCAAAGATTTCTTTAAACCTATTTCACTATCTTTGAATATCTTTGAGAAAGTTGTTGGAAGTTGATCAAGTGTTCTTTAAGAGTCTTCACTACACATCTTTGATCTTGATCATCTTAGTTGAAGCATTTTCTCATATCTATCACATTGAAGGAATCTTCGAGCTTCAACCTTAACCATTGTTGGGTAAACTCTTTCCTTGAGATTCTTGTGATATTGTTTGAGGTAATCGATCTTTGTGCTATATTGCTATCATCTTGATTCGATTACATGTGCAAGTGTTTTTAAACATTGAAACCATACTTGTGCTTTGATTTATTATCATTTTGATTGTGGTTTCATGTAATTTGTTTGACATCGATTCTTGTGCTTAACTTATATTATTTGAATCGATTATTTTGATCATAACTTGTGCATATTGATCCACATACTTGAATATTTATATCTTTGAATCAATAAGTTTTGATCATTACTTGTATATTGATTCTTGTGCTTCATTCACATTATTTAGGATCAATATTTGAGAATACATGTACACACACGATTCTTGAACTTGCATAAACATCTTTTGAATCATTTGCATGTATTTGTGAACAACTATTTCAACATTGCACTTCACTTAATATATTGTGGTTGGAATAGTAGATATTGTTCATTTCAAGGTTGTATGCTAAAATTGTAAGAGAATTCTTAGAACTTCTCTAAATATCATTTGTAACCTTGATGTATTGTTTACTTTGTAGTCAACTGGGATTATACCTTTTTTTGTACTATAAATCCTGTGTCCATTTGTTTACTTTTCCTGCACTTTATTGCTTTGCTTGTTACCTTTACTACACACATATATTGTTTGATTATTTAACCGAAAGGTAACGCGAAAATCTGCCATGTCCAATTCACCCCCCTTCTTGGATAGTAATACTGGGCTAACAAGTCGGAGCTCTTGGTTGGAAACCGATTTGAAATGATGGAATTCGTATTTCATTGCCCAAATCACATAGAAATCATGTTGTGTTAGGGTTTACAATTCGAATTGATGGTTGCATAGGTGAGTGACCTAATTAGAAGTGTAGAACCTGCTGGAAAGTTATTGAATTGGGATTGGAAACATTTGGAAATGAGACTAGATGTTAATTTCTATTGTTTCCTAATATTATATGAATTGCAATTGAGTTTATAAATGAAATTGTTGGATTTCCAATTATGGAAATAGTAAAGAGGTTGGGAAATTTAATGAGAATGGAAAGGATATTGGGAATTTATGTTGATGTGGTTATAAATGATGTATGTGGGTTCTAATAGAGGAACTGGAATTAGTTGATAGTGTGAGAACTTCATTCTTGCATTGGTTGTAAATAGAATTTTAATTATGTTACTCATTTGTATCATCCTATTTATATTGAATTGCTTGTTTTATTTGAAATGGCAAGGTGTGTACATGGAGAAAAAACCCTTTATTTATTATTAGTTTGATTTACCTTGGGAAAGTAAATCTTTGGATATCCCCCAGTAGGTTGATAATTCCATACAAGAAAATAATTGGATCTCTTATTCCAGTACACTTACTAATTACGAATTAAAGGAGGGTTTTTAGCATATCGTCTGTTGGTTGAATTTAAGTCGTTACTTATTGTTCCACTACGGTGTTTTCTTTTATTAGTATTGAGTCTATGCCTTTGGGGAGATCGAGTTAGGCCTTTTACAAAGTTATGGATAACCTACTTTGGACCATTGAATGGACTCTAATATTCACTACCACTGATGGAAGTATTCAAGTTAAATTAGTAAATTTTATGTGACCTCAAATTGAGAAATCAAATTGAGAAATCAAATTAAAAGTGTTTTATAATTAGTTATATTCATACTATAGCCTTGGGATACTGTCACATCACTTGAATAAAGGAGAATGAGGGGCATAGATCTTGAAATGCATTTACTATATGTGGTTTGATTATGATATGTAAATTAAACTGCATTTGCTTCTTATATAACATTGAGCATGCATGCATGGGTGTTTAGATAAATGAATGATGGTATTATTGAATTTTATTCACTGGCCACCGTTGGCTTATTCTATTCCCATTTTTTAGGTCCTTCAGTTGCTGATAAAGGTAAGGGAACAACATTACAGTTAGAGCTTAGTGCCTCGCCAGAAGAACCTTTTTTTTCATGTAGGTTTGATGAGTTGTTTGTATAAATGTATTTGAATATTTTTGGCTTTGTAAATATATGTACATAGCACCCCACACAATAAACTAAGTAGATGGATGTATTTGATAGGAAGAGTTGACAGATGGATGTTAGATGATATTTGGTTTGGATTTTAATAGATGTGGATTGTATATATTGTGTTGAATGGACCACCAGGTCCCTGATTTGTTATTGATGGGCACTTTACAGAGGAGACTTTGTCGAAGTTTGGTTGAGGCTCAATAGAGGTCTAATTGTCTTATTGTGGATAAGAAGGTTGGATTCCTGTGGCGGTCAGTGTTGGTCCACCCAAGAGGGGGGTGAATTGGGTGCGATGGTTAATTTTAAAATTATCTTCCAATAACTTAGTGATGTACATGAGTATATAGGAATTGGATGCAAAATAGAACACAAACTAAATTGCAAACGTGTGACACAAATATTTATAGTGGTTCGGCCAAGCCTACGTCCACTACCTAATCTCTCGATTAAGATTTTCTCAATCCACTAACTGATTCTCTTACGGGTGAAAACCAAACCATTACAACTGCCCTTTTACAGGTTAAAGACAAACGTATCCTTTTATGGGCTAAGGATGAATTGTATTTCCTTTTTTCGGGATGAGGAAAAACCCATGTTCCTTTTACGGGATAAGGAAGAATCGTTTTCCTTTTACGGGATAACGAAGAACCGTGAACCTTTTACGGGATAACGAACAATCGTTTCTCTTTTACAGGTTGAGAGAAAACCTATCCATTTTCAGGTTAAGGACACACCTATCCTTTTACGGGATGAGGATAAACTGGTTTCCTACTTGCAGGTGAGGATAAACCTTTTTCTCTTTTACAAGTTAAGAGATAACCTATCCTTTTTTAGGTTAAGGACACACCTATCCTGTTACGGGATGAGGATGAACCAGTTTCCTACTTGCAGGTGAGGATAAACCTTTTTCTCTTTTACAGGTTCAGAGATAACCTTTCATGATTTCAATCCTGAAATCATTAAGTGAACTTCATTCACTTGTCCTGGTTGTTTCAGCCTAGAAACACACTTGCATTACAACACTGAGATGTTGGTTGGTTCTAACGTAGTAGAACACTTTACTATTAAGCTCAGTACATAGCATTACAAGGCTATAAAATATGAAATAGGTAATGCTAAGTTGAAATACACCTTCAGTCCTTCACCTTTCAATGTTCGGTATTGCTCAAGTGCAGTTTCAAAAAGCATGAATGATATGATATGAAAATTAGTGCTTCTTCGAAAATAACTATACCAAATAAACATTGATGTATAAAATGAAGGACTGTGTAAATCAAAGGCACAGACAGTTTTCAAAGTAGATATTAAATATAAGTATGAAAACTTCTGGTTCAATGATTAGTAGTTAGCACAACTACTGATATAGTTCAATACAGTACTTAAGATATGAAATCAAGTACAACTGTATATCTTGAACTATTTCTCAAATTCTATCTTCAGCAAGAATGATACGAAATATGAATCAGGGCTGAGAATTTGAGTTAATACCAATAAAGATAGATTTTCAAAGATAAAGTATAATTGAAGCTCAATATGAAAATCTATTGTAATCGTAAAGGTATCAGTGAAAAATACTTTGAAAGATTAGAAGATGAAATTCATTTTGGCATAGACTAACTTTCAAAAAGTATTGACACAACACAAAGTGATTGGCAAGTTGTTTGATCTTAAGTATTGGTATTTATAGACTTAGTGGGACATAGCCGTTAGACATTTGAAGTTCAAATAATATGAACATTTACACACAACGGCTAGAATGTTATATGAAAATGGCAACTGCAATTTTTACTAACATTTTGGTTCTTTTCAGACTTCATAAAAGAGGAAAGTCTTAGAAAACTTATTTCATGTATCAGAGAAGGTCTCTGATAAGTCTGAAAAGGAATCTGTGCAAATGTCTGTTCTGAAAAAGTAAACTTACGTAGAGTACTTGTTCGAACAGTGAGGTTGTTGAATTAGCATCTTGATTCCATAATCAGTGTCCTGACGCATAATATCAACTTTGTCGTTTTGTTCCTCGAGGGCGCTCATTATGTATAAGCATCTTGCAGAACACTTAGGTGAGGGCACTACTTACTCGTAAGTGTCCTGACTTACTTTGACACTTATATGACTTAACCTTGAGGGCGCTAATGCATAGTTAACCTCCTGCTATTTAAGTACATGAAGGCGCTACAACTATGTAAGCGTCCTACTAGTTAAAAATATTTTAAACAAAGACACCAGCACGCTGAAGGACAATCAGCTTCCTGAAAGTTACTAAGTTAATTCCTAAAGGTTTGTTCAACTTATATCAACGTCCTCAAAGATACATTCTTTGAAAAACATAAGACATCTTGTAGTGAGCTGATGCTGAATCAGCTTCCTAACAACTTCAGAGGTTAACTAATAAAAGAAGCCGTTACCATACAAGTAAGTGTCCTGCTAAATCAGTTCAATTCAACCTTGAACGTTATCATCATCCTAATGAACTATCAGCATCCTGACTTATAAAATTTAGGAGAATGCTACTAACTCATTAACGTCCTGAAAGACTCTTTAAAAATAGTTTTGACTCTCGATAAAATATATGATAAATGCAAATAAAAACTCGGTAGATTTCAAATTAAATATATAGTATTAGATCATTTAAAATACCGTAAAAACATGAAATCAAACACATGCAGATTTGAAAAACATATGTAGATGATTTAGGCATGGTTTTGAAGAACATTTTGAGCAATAACGATTGGAGAAAGATATACCTTAAATACTTTGTGTATTTCTCATTTCTCATAATCGTTAAATCCAACTCTTCATTATGAGATCTTCAATAAGAGCTTTGCGCGGAGTTGAATAACTTGAACGTTGATCGAGAGATGTAAACTTGAAGCTTGATCGAATCATTCGAATGAAGTGATCTTGAAATCATAATGTGATTGTTGAAGTCCTTTTGATTGAAACGAACTTGACCATTGGATGTGATCTTTGAGTTCCTCGATTGAGTCGTTCCTTGGCCTTTTGCTTTCCTTAGGTGCTTTGACGAAATCTTGATGCACGCACGTTTAGCACTGAAAAATACTTTGTTTGTGATCATCAAAATATACTTTATCACAATATATTTAAAGACGAGCTAAGTGATGAACCGCATAGGTTAACAGTCAAGATACCCTGGGAGTTTGTGAAGGGGGCCCGACAACATTGGTATCAGAGACCTAGGTTGTAAAAGACTTAGGAATTTAAAATCTTCAAGATAATGAAAAGCCTTTCTATATTATTTTTGGTGTGTATTAATATAGTACGGTAGATATGATGTTAGATGATCTGTTTTGCTTCTCTATATGTGATGGTTGCCTTATTTGTCTTCTCTACTGTTATGAGAAGAAGAGGTAGACCGAGAAGTGCACATATGGATCACATAGATCAACATAAAATAAAGAGGTTATAAGAGTTAGTAGAGGCACATGGTCGATTATTAGCAGCCTAGAATGCACAGATGTGGAAGTGGATGGCTAAGATGGAGGTTGGAATGTGCCAAACAACTCTAGCAGTGCTTTAGGAGGTTGGACCTCGGCAGGTGCTAGTAGGGCAGAGGTTGCGGGAGAGCTAGTTGTCACTATACGACAACCATCACCAACATCGGCAGGAGATGTAATGATGCATCAGTTTGATTTGATGCAGAGATTTACCATTTGATTTGTAGTGCTTTGATAGTAATTAATTAATTAGTTTAATTTCTGTCTTAATCATTCAATTAATCGATTTTGATTGTCTAGATAGAATTAGGGTTAAAACGCGGTAGATAGTGTAGTGAATATCCCTGAGGACGATACCCGATTTCTCATCAGAATATATTATAACTTGGCAACTGTTCACTTGCGGTTTGCGTGTAACAAGTTTTTGGCGCCGTTGCTGAGGATTATTACTAGTTTTTACTACTATTGTGTTAGTAACTTTGATTTTAATTTAGATTCTATTTTTTTTTAGTTCTTACTACTTTATACTTCGTTTCTTTTTTATTTTATTTTATAGGATTTCAAGAGTTTATGCAAAGGGTAAGAAGTTTTTAAGTATTACCGTTTGATCCCGAGATTGAACGTACTCTTGGAAGACTGAGGCAAGAGAGAAGAAGAGGCGCTGAAACCATGGCAGATAATCCAAATCTATTGACGTTGAGGGATTATTTCAAATCAGTTATCAACGACAACTACTTGAGCATTGTTCGTACTCACATAAATGCGAACAACTTTGAGTTGAAGCCGACTTTGATCTTGATGGTCCAGCATCACCAATTTGGAGGTTCCCCTATGGAAGATCCAACTATCCACATCACCACTTTCTTGGAGATGTGTGACACTATGAAGATGAATGGTGTACCTGAAGACACCATTAGATTGAGGTTGTTCCCGTTCTCACTTCGGGACAAGGCAAGAACATGGTTGCAATCCTTGCAACCAAATAGTATAGTAACATGGGAGAACATGGTATACAAGTTTCTACATAAGTTCTTTCCTCCCGCCAAGGCCGCCCAACTATGAGCTGAGATCGGGCAATTCAAGTAACAAGAGTCAGAGTCTCTATATGATTCTTGGGAGAGATTTAAGGAGTTGCTGAGGAAATGTCCTCAACATGGGTTTCAAGATTGGTTACAACTTCAACTTTTCTACAATGGGATGACATTTTTTACAAAGACTCTAGTAGACGCGGCGGTTGGCAGTTCATTGTTATCTAAGACTACTCTTGAGGCATTTAGCTTGTTAGAGGAAATGGCTACCAATACCTTTGAGATTCTAGGGGCAAGATCCATGGTGAAGAAGGTAGCCGGGTTACATGAAGTAGATCCCATCACATCCCTTTCAGCACAAATTTCAAGACTCTCGCATCAACTTACTGTACTTACCACTAAAAGTGCACAACCATCTATTGAGAAAGCGGCGACATTGAATTTGGGTTATTCGGGCAATGACATATTAGAGGAGCAAATACAATACATAAAAAACCTGGGGTACAATTATAGAAATAATCAAGGTTTGCCAAATCAATACGACCCGAGTGTTTGTAATCATGAGAATTTCTCCTATGCCAATATAAGGAATACCTTACAATCTCCATCGCGTATCTACACTCAAGCACAAGATAAGAAGCCTACTAGGGATGAGTTGATGAATATTTTCATAACGGAGACAAGGGCTTTTATCAAGAATTTAGAGGTGCAAGTGGGGCAGTTAGCATCACAGATGAATGCCCAACAAAGGGGGTCACTACCTAGCAACACCGAAGTGAACCCAAAAGAGCAGTGCCAAGCCATCACCTTGAGAAGTGGAAAGGAAGTAAAGGGGGGTGATCTAAGCCTAAGAACACCACCACCACCCGTTGAAGAGTAAGAGGATATAAGTACTGAGTCCGAGTCGAGTAAATAGAAGGACAAAGAGTTGTCAAAGGGGGAGAAGCCACATGAGAGGCCATACCGGCCTGGTTCTATCACGTTCATGGATAACCCTCCTAAACTCAAAACTCCTATTCCTTTCCCTCAGCTAATTCAATAGAAAAAGCTTGACGAGCAATTCACCAAGTTCTTGGAAATTTTCATAAAAATTCACATTAACATCCCTTTTGCAGATGCGATGAAGCAAATGCCAAACTAGATCAAATTCATGAAGGATGTGATGACAAAGAAAAGGAAGCCAGAGGACTATGAGACAATGAAACTTACTGAAGAATGTAGTGCTATACTACAAAAGAAGCTACCTCATAAGCTAAAAGATCCAAGGAGTTTTACTATACCTTGCACCATTGGTTCCTTGAATTTTAATAAAGCTTTATGTGATTTGGGTGCTAGCATTAACTTGATGCCTTTGTTTATTTTCAGGAAATTGGGCTTGGCAAGGTGAAACCGACTACGATATCTTTGCAACTAACAGATCGAACACTTACATACCCTCGTTGTATTATTGAGGACGTGCTAGTGAAGGTGGATAAGTTCATCTTCCCGGTGGATTTCGTTGTTTTGGATATGGAGAAAGATGGTGATATCCCTCTTATACTTGGGCAGCCATTCTTAGCTACCGGGAGAGCTTTGATCGATGTGCAACGTGGTGAGCTTACCCTAAGAGTGAATGATGAAGAAGTGTTGTTTAATATGTACAAGACCATTAAATTCCCATTGAAGGGGAATACATGTCACCGGATAGATGTAGCGGAAGTGGTGGATGCATGTGTGACTGAAGTACATAAGGAAGCTACATCGGGAGATCTTTTAGAGAAGTGTCTTGTGAGTTCGGTAACTAGAGATGTGGCGACCCCACACCCCGGACCACCAACCCCGCAGGGAATGGCGTGCGGAATGCCGGGGCGGGACGCCCGACGTAGGCATCTCCAACCACTTCTTAACCCCCGTGAAGTAGTTGAGACCCCACTAGCCTTATCTCAAACAACGACATAATATAAACATGTACTAAACAAAACTACCAACCGTATTAATCATCCAAGACAAGAGATACTCCATAAAAATGAACCATAAATAAAATCGTCATAATCCCTACAGTCCATCAAGATTGACATACACATAAAATCCAAAACTAAGGGTACAAAAAAACCGTCATATGTCCACATGGTCTATCTAACAAGTCCGAACTCACCCATACTATAATGTGGTAAGTGTTATAACTATATAGTCCAAAATATAATACATCATAATTTAAAACACAATTCAATCAAAATGCCTCTCAACTCACATCGAGGCCTTGGATTCTCTTGCCGGCAAGGCCCTCAAGATATGACTACTCATTTGCTCTTATTCAGGACAGAAGGACCTGAAAGAGGAAAATGAGGGTGAGCCACCGGTGCCTAGTGAATAAAATAAAATTCAAATATGCTATCAATACTCATCAATTTCTATGCTCAATCACATAGACACTACACATCAACCCTAAATCAGCCCACATATAGACAATAGGCCTAAATCCCATCTAATCCCATCATTCAACTCAAATCACATGACTTAGGCCTCTAATGGATAGTTCTCATTCATAAACCATTCAATTAATCAAAAATACTGATTTGTAATTCCTTAGGTATAAACATGCCCAAATTGGGTTACTTGATCACAAGTAGGCCTAACCCATGATATGGTCACAACCACCAAATCAGTAGAATAATCAACCCTAATCATGCTTAATTAGACATAAATTGCATCAATTCAATGATTCTAGGCCAAAAGCATCAAAAGCCCTAAAATATGAAATTTTCCATACTTAGGCCATATTGCCTATTTACACTAGGTCACCATGTTCAGCCATGTATATCACTGATTTTGCTTCATGGGTTCATCAACAATGGAAACTAGGTCAACATAGTTGACATGCAAGCTATTTGGAAAGGTCTAAGTTCATATTCTAAATTTAGGTCTAATACAAACAATCCTACCAATCCTTCATTTAATATTCTGTTCAGATGTATCAATCTACCAACAAAAATATTGAATCACAAAATCAACCGTACATATTGAAGTATGTTAAGAAACAAACCTTATGTCCAAACATCAGCTCAATCCAACGGTGGACCGAATAAGCCTCTTTGATGAACAAGTCTCTAATCAGACAATTTCTCCTTTCCAGCTGCAAATACTCGACCTCAGATGACTATATCACACAACATACTTAACCCATAAACATCTCCTCTGTTCATAATTCAGACAGATCCGTTGTTAACCACGTGCCTAAATATCATATCCATCCAACGGTAGATTTAGGAGATCTATTAGTTTGCTCTAAACTGCGCGAGAAACTCAGACTTTCCGACCAGCTTTGTTTGAGAGGTTATATCTCTTAGAAGAAAACTACAATCAAGATCTCCACCGACCAGAATGAATACCCATAAGATACAAACTTGCTGACAAATTTTGAGCTCAATATGACCATATAGTACCAAGATCCTGCTCTTTGATGAAAACGTTGCTGAGACTTTCCTCAAAGCAACTCCCTCTTTCTTTCTCTTCTTCTTTCCTTTCTCTTCTTTTTTCCTTTCTTTCCACTCATCTCACCCTCTAGGACTTCTTTGGGGAAGAGAAGTAGGGCATGGGACACTTGTCCACTCTCATGCACCAACCTTGACATGTGTTGGAGAGGAGAAATGGGGCATGGGACACTTGTCCATTTTCATGCACCAACTTGACATGTATTGGAGAAGAGAAATGGGGCATGAGACACTTGTCCATTCTCATGCACCAACTTGACATGTGCTAAAGAAGAGAAATGGGGCATGGGACACTTGTCCATTTTCATGCACCAACTTGACATGTATTGGAGAAGAGAAATGGGGCATGGGACACTTGTTCATTCTCATGCACCAACTTGACATGTGTTGGTCTCATACTACCCATACCAACCACGTGTACTTTAACCAATCTCATGCTTCCATGTATTTTAAATGTCCAATCCATTTAATACACCAAATTTTCATTCTCATTTATCCTTTTATTCAATCAATCCTAACCCATATCAATTCATGGTTTAATGGGCCCATGCATAAATAATAAAACATGCATTATACTTTAATTTAACATGACCCATATACAATTTATAATGCACATATTTATATACATTATCAAGCATCAAATATACAACATTAAACAAACATTAAACAAACACTAAACATATCAAGGCAAACACATAGAGTTTGGGCAAAATATAATTGGGTAATGGGCTAGATGAAATAATTTTCGGGGCGTTACAAGAGATGAGGCCTCTCAAGGTGAAATATTAAAGTGGCTCAAAGCGGGTATCATATATGCCATTTTGGATAGTTCGTGGGTAAGCCTGGTTCAAGTGGTGCCCAAGAAAGGTGGTATGACTGTGGTCATGAATGACAAGATTGAATCGATTTCGACTAGAACAGTGACGGGCTGGAGAGTTTGCATAGTTTACAGGAAGTTCAACAAGGCCAAAAGGAAGGATCACTTTCCCCTTCCTTTTATTGGTCAGATGTTAGTCGGTTGGCGGGCTTCCATTACTATTTTTTCTTAGACGGGTATTCGGGGTATAATCAGATAGCCATCGCCTTGGAGGATCAAGAGAAGACTACATTCATTTGCCCGTATGGTTCGTTTGCTTTTCAACATATGCCATTTGGATTGTGTAATGCAGTAGCGACTTTTCAACGGTGCATGATGGTTATATTTTCAAATTTGGTGGAGGACGTCATAGATGTCTTCATGGATGATTTTTAAGTTTTTGGATCCTCCTTTGATCATTGCTTACATAACCTTTCCCATGTGTTGAAGAGGTGTGAATAAACGAATCTCGTGCTTAATTGGGAAAAATGTCACTTCATGGTGCATGAGGGGATTGTTCTTGGACACCGGATTTTGTCTAAGGGTCTTGAGGTAGACAAGGCAAAGATTGTTACTATTTAGAAGCTTCCACATCCGAAGAGTGTTAAGGACATAAGCAGCTTCCTGGGGCATGCAGGATTTTATAGAAGATTTATAAAGGACTTTTCCAAGATAGAAAAACCCCTTTTCAACCTACTTGAGAAAGAGACTCCATTTGTGTTTGATAAGCATTGTGAGAAAGCTTTTGAGTTGATCAAGACAACTTTGGTATCAACACCTATCATGGTGATACCGGATTGGAGTGAACCGTTCGAGATCATGTGTGATGCAAGCGACTATGTAGTAGGAGAGGTTCTTGGACAAAGAAGGGAGAAGATGTTTCGGGCCATCTACTGTGAGAGTAGGACACTTGATGGGGCGCAACAAAATTACACCACAATCGAGAAGGAATTGCTAGCAGTGGTATTTGCTTGTGATAAGTTTAGATCCTACATCATTGGATCTAAAGTGATTGTATACACCGACCATGCTGCCATCCGCTATTTGTTTGAGAAAAAGGGCGCAAAGCCTCGGTTGATTCGATGGGTCCTCTTACTTCAAGAGTTTGATATGGAAATTAGAGACAAGAAGGGGAGTGAAAATGTTGTTGTGAATCACTTATCTCGGCTACAACTAGATGAGAAAGATGATGGTGTGCCTATAGTGGAAACATTTCCAGAAGAGCAACTTTATGGACTATTGTGAAACTTCCATGGTATGCCGACTATGTGAATTACTTGGCTAATGGCCTCTTACCTCCAGATCTATCATATGCCCAGAAGAAGAAGTTTCTACATGATGTGAGCTTCTACCTTTGGGATGAACCCTTACTATTTAAGAGGTGCAATGATCATATTATTAGGAGGTGTGTACCGGAGGAGGAAGTGCAGTCCATTCTCCATGATTGTCATTCCTCTCCATATGGTGGTCATTTTGGGGCTACAAGGATAGTGAAAAATGTTCTTCAAAGTGGGTTCTATTAGCCTACATTGTTTTGGGATAGTTATGCTTTTGTGAAGACATGTAACTGATGCCAACGTCTTGGTACTATTTTGAGGAGACATGAGCAGCCATTGATTAATATCCTGGAGGTGGAGCTATTTGATGTTTGGGGTATAGATTTCATGGGACCATTTCCTTTTTCGTGTGGGAAGACGTATATTCTCTTGGCAGTTGACTACGTTTCAAAGTGGGAGGAAGCCATTTCCACGACTACTAATGATGCAAGGGTAGTGTTAAAGTTCCGTCAAAAGAACATCTTTACACATTTTGCCACTCCTCGGGCAATCATTAGTTATGAAGGATCCCACTTTTGTAATAAGCTCTTTAATGCATTACTTGCCAAGTATGGGGTGAAACACAAGGTTGCCATGACCTACCATCCTCAAAGCAATGGACAAGCTGAGATTAGTAACCAGGAGGTGAAACAAATCCTAGAAAAGACCGTGAGTACTAAGACTAAAGATTGTGCTTTGAAGCTCAATGACGCTTTATGGGCTTACCGGACCACTTTTAAGACACCCATTGGGACGTCTCCGTATCGTTTGGTGTTCGAGAAAGCATGCCACTTATCGGTCGAGTTGGAGCACCGTGCTTTTTGGGCTGTTAAGAAGTTAAATTACGATTTGAAGGCACCCGGTGACCACAAACTTCTCCAATTGAATGAGATGGATGAATTCTGCCTAGATGCAAATGAGAATGCCAAGGTATACAAGGAGAGAACAAAGAAATGGCATGAAATGATGATAGTGAAGTGAGAGTTCAAGCTGGGACGAGAGGTTCTTTTATACAATTCATGGTTGAAGCCTAGGTGGTCGGGTCCTTTTATTATTGAGAGAGTGTTTCCATATGGCACAATAGAGTTGCGTAGCAAAGAAGGCTCTCTCTTTAGAGTCAATGGATATCGAGTGAAACACTATTATGGACACGAGCATGCGCACGAGGATGATGTATCCTTGGAGGACCCTAATTGAGGAGATTGCAAGAAGTCGGGCCGGGGACTTTAAACTAAGCGCTTGTTGGGAGGCAACCCATCGGTTTTGGATTTTTGATTATTTTCTGCGTTTTTTTTGTTTTTTGTTTAGTCATTATAGTATAGCTTTGAGTTTCATACCATTGACAAGTTTTGCGTCTTTTTCTTTTCAGGTTTTAAAGTATGTTTGGGGGTCCATATGCGAGCTACATGGAGCAGATGAAGGGCTTATATGGAGACCTCGACCCTTTGGGTTAAAGGGGGTTTTCTAAACCTCTCCTTATTTTATTTCCATCCATGCTCTGTTTTACTTCTTCTCGTGAAGCATTAGGGACAATGCTTGATTTAAGTTTGGGGGAAGAGTTTTAATTTTTGACTTGTCACGGGGAAGATATAGTAGTTTTAGGGTAAGATATCCTATGATCTTACAAATTCTGATTTTATTCAATTAGTTTTATTTTTTTTAAATGGCCAATGATAAGAGAACATGTATATGAACATAAATCTAGGATAATGTAAAGAGTAATTTATAAGTCTGTGTGCTTAATTCAACTTTGAACTTGGTTTTGTTTGAAATTCTCTACATGTTTAGTGTAGTTGATTTAGTGAAACCATGACTCTTGTTTGGATTGAATATGTGCAAGTAAAGTTATATATATTAGATCTCTAGAGATCCTAGAAAAAATTTGATTATCACTTGAGGCGAAATCCTAGAGAGCATGCTATGAGGAAAATGATTTAGGCCATGTTCAAATAAGTTTGAGTCAAATAGCCTACCTTACTTTTTATTATACCCATAGTTCCCACTTTGAGCTGAATATCCTTTTCTTTGTTACTGATGCATCAAGAAATTTGAGCTTATCATGTTTAGTTTCCTTATTTTTCAACCTATGTACCTTAAACACTTTGAGTATGTTGGAGTGTTATTAATTGGATGAAAGAACAAGGAGATAGAAAAGTGAAGAAAAAGGGCGACAAAGAAGAGAAAAATTCGAAGTTTGCTTATGAGTTTTATGGAAAAAGAAAAGAAATTGAAAAAGAGAAGAAAAGGATGTTATGCCCATGATTATGAAAAGAAATAAGTTTGGGGGTGTAGTTGTTCTTTGAAAATAAGAAAACAAGCAAACAAAAGAATAAGAATGAAATGAAAAGATTGAATATTTAAAGAAAAGGTATATGTGCTGAAATTGAGTTTTTGGTTCTATATGTAATGTCGTGGATGTTTGTAAATGATCAAAGTGTTTAGGGTCTTTTGAGCTTAAATTTTTCAAAATTTTCCCTACCTTTGAAACCTTGGCCATACATTATAACCTAAAAAAAGACCTATTAATTCTAAATGGCATGTGATTTACATTAGTGGAAAGTGGTATGAAAGATGTGCCTATGAGATCCACTTTATATATATTTATTTGAGATCACTTACACTTTATACTTTCTTGCACTTGTCTATGAATTCCATGTATGGTTTTATGAGATTAACTAAATGATGGTGTGTTTGAGAATGGAAGATGAGGTTAGGTGAGAAGTTGGATTAAAAATTTAGACATTTCTAACACTCTTGAAACTTTCCAATGAGTTATTATCTTTAACGTGATCTTGGAGGCCATAATGATGATCTTGCATGATATTTCAAATCAAATTCTTAATTTGTTTGAGAATAGGATGGTAGATTGTTTATTCATATGTTAGTTGAGTTTTGTTTTGTTTTCCCTTTTCTCGGGACGATCAAAGTCCTAAGTTTTGGGGTATTTGAGAGTTGCATATTTAGATAGATTTTAGAGCATGTTTTAGGATATTTTATACATTAGTCTAGTGTGTTTAAGTTAGTTTTGAGGCATTTGTTTGTTTATGACTAAATTAGATTTTATGCATTATTTTGGTTTGTTAGTTTATATGTTGGATCAATTTATGTTTAGAGTGAGTTAATTACTTGTTTTTAATTTGTTTTGTAGGTGTTTAGATGTGTTGGAAGTGAGAATGAATGATAGAGGCAACATGTGAGAAGCTCAGAGGATGATTCATGAAGAACCTAAGTTAAGAAGTAGAAGAAAATTGGCTAAGTCCACAAGAAGGAAGGCAAAAAATGAGTGAAAATTTGGCTAAGTCCACAGACTCACGCAGAAAGAGGGCTCAGAGTGCCGCGGCGCTCAAGCGGTGCTAGAAAGAGGAAAGTGGAAGGCTCGGGGCGCCACAGCGCTAGAAGAAGGGTTAACGAAGCACCGCTGCGCTGGACGAATTAGTGTCATGGCGCTGGAGGCTTAGTTGCATTTTTGGCAACTGATTGGTGGATTTACAAGAGGACTAATGTTCCCACTATTTGCAGGAGATCACAAAACTCCTTTAAACTCATTTCCCATGGTTCAACAGATTCAGTTAACATAGTCAGCTTATCATTCCATTTCTTTGGAAACTTATCACAAAAATACACTAGAGATATCTCTGCAAATATTTCCTGATTCAATTCTTGCATTTCATCAAGAATAGATTTGTGACGCCCCGAAAATTATTTCATCTAGCCCATAACCCAATTGCATTTTGCCCAAACTCTATGTGTTTGCCTTGATATGTTTGGTGTTTGTTTGATGGTTGTTTAATGTTTGTATATTTGATGCTTGATAATATATATAAATATGTGCATTATAAATTATATAAAGGTCATGTTAAATTAAAGTATAATGCATGTGTTATTATTTATGCATGGGCCCATTAAACCATGATTTGATATGGGTTAGGATTGTTTGAATAAAAGGATAAATGAGAATGAAAATTTGGTGTATTAGATGGATTGGACATTTAAAATACATGCAAGCATGAGATTGGTTAAAGTACATGTGGTTGGTATGGGTAGTATGAGACCAACACATGTCAAGTTGGTGCATGAGAATGGACAAGTGTCCCATGCCCCATTTCTCTTCTCCAACACATGTCAAGTTGGTGCATGAGAGTGCACAAGTGTCCCATGCCCCATTACTCTTCTCCAACACATGTCAAGTTGGTGCATGAGAGTGGACAAGTGTCCCATGCCCACTTCTCTTCTCCAAGGAACTCCTAGAGAGTGAGATGAGTGGAGGGAAAGGAAAAAAGAAGAGAAAGGAAAGAAGAAAAGAAAGAAAGAGGAAGTTGCTTTGAGGGAAGTCTCAGCAACGTTTTCATCAAAGAGCTGGATCTTGGTGATATATTGTCAGATTGAGCTCAAACTTTGTCCGCCAGTTCATATCTTATGGTTATTCATTCTGGTCTGTGGAGATCTTGATTGGAGTTTTCTTGTGAGAGATATAACCTCCCAAACAAAGCTGCTCAGAAAGTCTGAATTTCTCGCGCAGTTTAGATCAAACTGCAAATATCTCCTAAACCTACCGTTGGATGGATATGATATTTCAGAGGATGGTTCACAACTAATATTTCTTCATTATGAATGGTTGAGATGTGGATGAGTCACGTATTTTGTGTGATATAGTCATCTGAGTTCAAGTATTTGTAGCAGGAAAGGAGAAATTGTCTGATTAGAGACTTGTTCATCAAAGAGGCTTATCTCTTCGGTCCACCGTTGGATTTAGCTGATTTTTGGACAGAAGGTTTGCTTCTTAACATACTTCAATCAATACAGTTTATTTTGTGATTAAATAATTCTGTTGGTAGCTTGATACATCTGAACAAAATATTAAATGGAAAATTGGTAGGGTTGTTTGTATTAGACCTAAATTTAGAATATGAACATAGACCTTTCCAAATAGCTTGCATGTCAACTATGTTGACCTAGTTGCCATTGTTGATGAACCCATGATGCAAAATCAGTAATATACATGGCTGAACATGATGACCTAGTGTAAATCGACAATATGGCATAAGTATGGAAAATTTCATATATTTAGGGCTTTTGATGCTTTTGGCCTAGAATCATTGAATTAATGCAATTTATGTTTAATTAAGCATGATTAGGGTTGATTATGCTACTGATTTGGTGGTTGTAATCATATCATGGGTTAGGCCTACTTGTGACCGAATGGCCCAATTTGGGCATGTTTATGCCTAAGGAATTGAAAATAAGTATTTTTGATTAATTGAATGGTTTATGAATGAGAACTGTGCATTAGAGGCCTAAGTAATGTGATTTGAGTAGAATGATGGGATTAGATAGGATTTAGGCCTATTGTCTATATGTTGGCTGATTTAATGTTGATGTGTAATGTCTATGTGATTGAGCATAGGAATTGATGTATGGTTCGATATTGATGAATGATTCAGGACCTTGATTGGGTTGATTCAGTTTGGTGTCCGTGTGTGGTTAGATACTCTTGCGAGGGTTGGTTGTGAGTAGACTTCATTTATGATTATATCTTTTATGTCATCATATCACTTATATATATTGTATGTTGAAAGCATGAATGTGTTCTAATGTTTTGAATGATGCATTAATTTGAGAAAACCTTATGACTTTGGTTGGGCCCATCTATCTGGCTAATAGGGAAACTTAACCTTGTCATAGGAGGGTTTTAGAAAAGATATATTTGGGGATGAGAACGGTACGGTGAAATAGACGTGCACTAGTAACCCCAATGCATGTGGAATGTGGATCCAAATTGATAGGCTTTTACTTGCATCGATCTTATTATAAATGCTTGATATCTATATGTTATGAGCTTTTAATCATGCTGCACATTGACATGCATACATGATATTTATTGATGAGTATTGATAGCATATTTGAATTCTATTCACTCGGCATCGCTGGCTCACCCTCATTTTCCTCTTTCAGGTCCTTCTGTCCCAAATAAGGGCAAATGAGTAGCCATATCTTGAGGGCCTTGCAGGCAAGAGAATCCAAGGCCTCGATGTGAGTTGAGAGACATTTTGATTGAACTGTGTTTTAAATTATGATGTATTATATTTTGGACTATGTAATTATAACACTTACCACATTGTAGTATGGGTGAGTTGGGAGTTGTTAGATAGACCATGTAGGCATATGACGATTTTTTTTTGTACCCATAGTTTTGGACTTTATGTGTATGTCCATCTTGATGGGCTGTAGGGATTATGGTTTTATTTATGGTTCATCTTTATGAATTATCTCTTGTCTTGGATGATTAATACGGTTGGTAGTTTTGTTTAGTACCTTTTTATATTATGTCGTTGTTTGGGATAAGGCTCGTAGGGTCTCAACCACCTCAGGGGGGTTGAGGAGTGGTTGGAGATGCCTACGCCTGGCGTCCCGCCCTGGCATTCCTCACGCCATTCCTTGCGGGGTTGGTGGTCCAGGGTGTGGGGTCGCCACAAGATTGATATCTGTTGCATGCCGTATCAAGAAATTCATTTTTCGATATCTCAATGGCATCAAATAGTCTATCAGACTCTTTGAGCTTTTCATCTTGAATGTTAATCTTTTCACAATGAAGTAATTTGAGCGTTTCCCAAATTTGCTTGGCACTTTCAAGATGAACTACCCGTTCTACTTCTTCCTCAAGTAGAGAATAGTACAAGGCATAGACAACTTGAGCGTTAAGTATGTCATTTAGTCTTTCCTTATCTGTTCATAGCTCAATAGGCTTGTTAGGCATGGTGTAGCCATTTACAACTATTTCCCATATACTGATATCCTTAGATCGAAGAAAGGATTTCATCCTTATCATCCAATCTTCAAACCAGTCTTTATTGAACAGAGGTGGTCTGTCCAAAGGTTGACCTACTTCTATGACAGTCCCTCTGGTCATTGTCATTGATATCAAAGAAATTGTGAAGTTTCTTTGAAGAGCAACATTGCTCTGATACTAATTGTTGGCCCAAATATTTCCAAGAGGGGGGTGAATTGGACACTTAGACAATTTAAAAACAATTACAATGGAAAAAATTAAAGTGTAGAAATTAAACAAATATGCACAGTCGATTTATAGTGGTTCGGCTACTTGCCTCAGTTAGGATTTTGAACCTTATCACTAAGGGATTCTCTTACGGGTGAGAATCAAACCGTTACACATATTCTCAACTTGCTGGTGTGAGAACAACAGTTATACTGCTCAGTTTACAGGTGTGAGACCAACCTATCCCAACTTATGGGTGTGAGACAGACCTAAGCTTTCTCAACTTACGGGTGTGAGAACTACTGTTTCTCAACTTACAGGTGTGAGAAGACCTGACCTTGTTGAATATAAAATATCAACTCAGTAGTTTATCTAACTAATATTACAACCTTGATACAATATACAAGATATGAAATTGAATACAATTGTATCCTATGAACTATCTCTCAAATTTCTCTTTCAGCAAGAATGATATAAGTGAAAACAATGCTAAATAATTTGAGTGAAAACTGTTCAAATTTTCAAATCGATTTTTAGATAAAGATAGAATCTTAGCTTAGTGTGAAAATCATTTGAATAAGTAATGATTCAAATAAACACTTTGAAACTAGAATAACTTAAGCTTTTTGAATCATATGAAAATTCGACTAACTTTCAAAAAGTGTTTTAGCATAGAGAATTTTCGGTGGTTTTAACAAATTGTTAGGTGTCTGTATTTATAGACTTGTAGAGATGAAGTTGTTCATTTGAATTTGAATTTCAAATATGAACGTTTACTCACAACAACTAGAATATATCACAAAAAATAACAATTGCACATTTCATGAATATTCTGATTTTCTCCAAATACACGAATAAGGAAAGTTTTAGAAGACGTGGTTCGTGAATCAGAGAATATCTCTTACAAATACAGAAAACTGATTTTGTACGAAAAGTTATTCTGAAAAGATGGATAAAAGGACGTACATGTCAGAACAACAAAAATATTATTTCTGTCGTTGTGTTCCTTTGAGGGCGCTCATAGAATATTAACGTCCTACTGAACAATGAAGTGAGGGCGCTACTGAATAGTAAGCGTCCTGACTTGCTTTGACAATAAAACGACTTAATTCATGAGAGCGCTACTTCTCAGTGAGCGCCCTTCTTTGTTTTAAAACTTTTGACACACGAGGGCGCTACTCAAGAGTAATCGTCCTGAACTATTAAAAATAGCTTTAAAACAATGTTAAGTACGCTGACAGATGGTAAGTGTCCTGAAAGTTATTTAAGTTGATTCTAAAGATGAGGGTGTTCTTACACAAGTAACGTCCTGATAATTTATTCAACTTATAACTTATCAACGTCCTTAAAGGGTAGAAATTACTAAAAGACAAAAAGAACTTTCAGCGAGCTGAAACTAAGTCAGCGTCTTGACATTCTCAAAGGTAGATAAAGAAAATGTCACTACTAACAAGTAAGCGTCCTTTTTAATCAGTTCAATTCAACCTTGAGCTTCTTAATATTTTATCAGCGTCCTGACTCATCAAGTCCAGGAGGGCGCTGCTAAAACATTGGCGTCCTAAAATACTTTATAAAAATGATTTTTGATTTCTCGATTAAAGCTCGATATCATTGTTTCTCTTAATCAAATCAAATATTTTAGAAATCATAAGGTATGATTAAAATGTTACGATCAAAATATGCAAACGATAAAATCTTGCTGAGAATAAGTTGATCGATTGACTTTACATTCTAAGTACTGAGAGACTCATAACTTTACTTTGTGATGTTCAATAGGCTTGTGAGCACAGTTCCTTGATCTTGATTCTTGATAAATCTGAAACACTTGACATGATCATTGTATACACAAACTGAAGATATTTGGAATCATCAAAACATTAATATCATGGGGTTCATTGAGATAACAACATTCACCATCTGTCAGCTCCTAGGACACCACAACAAAATGGTGTAGTTAAAAGAATGAATAGGACTTTGCAGGAAATGAGTGGAACAATGCTTTGTGAATACAATATAGCAAACTATTTTTGGGCAGAAGCAATTAATACAACATGTCATGTAATGAATAAAACATTGATTACAAGAATCATGAACAAAACTCCTTATAAATTATGGAAGGGTAGAGCACCTAACATAAGCCATTTTAAAGTATTTGGATGCAAATGTCTTATTCTAAATGATAAGGATAATCTTGATAACTTTGAACCCAAGTCGGACATAGGAATATTTCTAGGGTATTCTTCACACAGTAGAACTTATAGAGTATTTAACAAAATTATTAAAACTGTAGAAGAATCAATTCATGTTAACCTTGATGAATGTGAAGTGAAAAGAAGTCTTGGAGATGAACTTAAAAGAGTAAATGCATATGATGATGATGACAAGACCAAGACAAGTCAAAACTTAGAAATTGACAATGAGACATCTTTAGAAGTTTCAAGAAACTCTAGAATACTTTTAAGTCACCCCAAGGATCAAATATTAGGTGGCCCATCAAAAGATGTGTCTACTAGATCTTCAATTCACAAAAATCAAGAGTTTGTTACTTTTGTATTTCAAATTGAACAAAAAAAAGTGGAAGATGCATTGAAAGATGAGAATTGGATTCTTGCTATGCAAGAAGAATTAGGACACTTTGTCAGGAACAAAGTTTGGGAATTGGTTCCTAGACTATCTCATCAATCAATCATTGGAACAAAATGAGTATTTAAGAATAAAAAGGAAGAACAAGGAATCAAATTTTGAAACAAAGCAGGATTGGTTGCACAAGGGTACAATCAAGAAGGCATAGACTTCGAAGAAACCTTTGCTTCAGTAGCAAGAATAGAGGCAATTAGAATGTTATTTGCCTATGCTTGTTACAGAAAATTCTCCTTATACCAAATGGATGTAAAAAGTGCATTTTTAAATGGTTACATGAATAAAGAGGTATATATGGAACAACCTCCAGTTTTTGAGGATGCTCATAACTCAGAACATGTGTTCAACTCTACAAAGCTTTGTATGGACTAAGATAGGCTCCTAGAGCTTGGTATGATAAACTAAGTTCATTTCTTTTAGATCATAAATTTCAGAAAGGAAAACTTGATCCAACTTTATTTATCAAACACCAGAATGGTGAAATGCTTATTATTCAAATATATGTGGATGATATCATATTTGGTGCATCAAACACAGACTTGTGTAGAGGGTTTTCAAAACTAATGCAAGAAGAATTTGAAATGAGTATGATGAGAGAACTTACATACTTTCTTGGTTTACAAATTAACCAAATGCCAATTGGTACATTTATAAGCCAGATAAAGTATGCTAAGGAAATGGTTAAAAAGTTTCAAATGAACAATTTAAAATCTATAGATACTCCCTGCAGTTCAGCAATTAAATTAGACAAGGATGACAAAGGAAAACCTATAGATCCAAAACTGTATCGAAGTATGATTGGAAGTTTACTTTATCTCATAGCAAGCAGACCTGATATCATGTTTAGTGTTTGTGTGCACGATTTTAATCAAATCCAAAATAATCACATTTAAAATGTGTCAAGCGAATCTTCATATACATAAATGACACAACAGATCTAGGAATTTGGTATTTCAAAGGTGCATCGTTTGAACTTAAAAGCCATGTAGACTCTGACTATGTTGGGAGTCTTACAAATAAAAAAAGTATGTTTGGATTTTGTCATTTCTTAGGAAATTCTTTGATTTTCTGGTTTTGTAAAAAGCAACATTTAGTGGCAATATCCATAGCTGAAGATAAATATGTTGCAGTTGCTAGTTGTTGTTCTCAAGTTGTTCTCAAGTTGTTCTCAAGTTTTATACATAAAACAACAACTACAAGACTACCAAGTACATATTGATTGCGCTGAAATATTGCGTGATAATACAAATGCTATCAACATATCTAAAAATATTGTATTGTACTCCTCAACTAAACATAGTCAAATTCGACATCATTTCTTACGAGATCATGTACAAAATGATGATGTGAAACTTGTTCACATTGGCGCTAGAGACCAATTGGCAGACATCTTCACTAAAGCTTTATCAATAGACCAATTCGTCTATATCTGAAGAGAATTAGGGATGTTCTCTAAATCTAACTTGTGATATTTTTATGCTTACATCTCTTGTAATAAATTACTTCTTTTCTTTTTAATGTTTTCAAAGAAGGGGAGAAATAATCACTCTTGAAACATTAAAGTCAGGGGGAGGAATTAATTCACTCTCCAGTAGTCAATCACTTTCAGTGGGAGAATTAATCATTTATGCATGAAAATGGACAATTCTTTAAGTAAAGGGGAGAAATTCAACCTCATTGTAATCTCATAATCATTGCATGTCATTTTCATTCATATATTGTAGGTTCATGCATTCATATCAGTTTTATATGCTTCAAGGCCTATAGTAATATGTTTGAAATCATAAAAAAGGGGGAGATTGTTAACTCAGTAACCCTTATGTCCCGAATGACAAAATATTTTGATGGTTACAAACCACATTCCTATGCATATTACTACAAACAATGCACACATGATGATGCATGAAAGATTCACTCAAGAGCACGTGGTTGAAAAGCTTGTGATCAAGATGAAGATCAAGTCTATTCAGGAATTTACTTTATATTGTTTAGAATGATTTAAGGTTGTAGAATGTCAGTCATCACCTGATTCAACAAATCTCTCACTTCATGAATCATTTCACGTTTCTTGTATGTTTTAACTATTGGATTTCAAAGAAAATGATTTTTATAGATTTTACTGAAGGATTTTCAATTGATTTCTGAACCATTTGAACAATCTTCTAAATGTTTGATTTGATCCAAAAAGTTCAAGTATTGATTTGATTTGACCGTGTTTTGAAAAATCAAATTTCAAGAAAAGCTATTTTCAGTCTCTTTCAGGACGTTGATGGTCGATCAAGACGCTAATGTAGTGGCTAGTCACTTAATATCTAGCCAATACTGTAGGACGTTGATAGATCATCAGGGCGCTGATGGTTTCTAAGTTTGAATGTTTATCGTTCACGTCTGAACACTGATTGAGTATGAGCACCCTCATCGAATGAACCTGAAAACCAGCAGTTGCGCGTAGGGACACTAATGGAGTATTAGCACCCTCACCAAAAGATCTGGGTTTCTGAATTTTAGACCCATCAAGATGCTATCAACCTGTGTTGTTTCTAAAACTTTCTATTCTTTTGATTACACAGATGCTTCAGATTTTATCTAACAGTCTGAACATACACATTTTGATGAAACAATTTGACCATTTGATTTAAAATTCAAATCGAGTGCCAAAATACTTTTTGAGAATCAAAATCTGAGCATGTTTTATAAATACCTCTTTGAATCGTTGAAACTGAGACAAAATTTTGTTTCGTTTTAAGCAAGCTCTTTGAAAGTTAGTGAATCATTGTTTCACTGCAAAACTCTTGATAATCGTCTAAAACTACTTTGATTTATAACCACCTTCTGGATTAGTTGTTCTTCATTCTCATGTCTTTCAAAATTCGTTAAAGGAAAGATGAGCAATATCCCCTTCACTATTCAGCCAAGCTTTATTTTTCATTCATTGCTAAAATCAGTGACGGTCTTAGGTTCAATCATTTCTCTGTAAGTATTTCTTTGATTCATGGTAAAAGAATCAAATTGTTAAACTTGTATTCTCTATGAGTAAGTGATTGTTTGTCATTAAGACTGAGCAAGTGTTGCTCAAGGTGTGTGACGGTTGTTCTCAAGCCCGTGAAATTGAGAAAAGGTGTAATGGTTTAATCCTTTCCGGTAAGAGGATCTGATAGTGGAGTTTGGACAAAATCCTAATCAGGGAGATTAGGTAGCAAATGTGGGCAAGGGTCAAACCACTCTAAATTTGTGTGTACTTTGTTCATTTTTCCGTTAGTTACTGTTATTTATTGTTCTTGTTCAAATCAATAGACTGTTTATTCTGAAAGGTATAATCTGCTTAGTTGTCCAATTCACCCCGCTTCTTGGACACATCTGGGCCAACAAGGTTACCATCAGTTGAGAATTAGGGAGGAGGATGTACCCAAGACAACTTTCAAGACTAGATATGGACATTATGAGTTTTTGGTGATGCCTTTTAGTGTGACCAACTGGCCATGTTTATGGATCTGATGCAAAAAGTATTTAAGCCATATCTAGATCAGTTCTTAATTATTTTTATTGATGATATCTTGCTATATTCCAAAACTCATGAGGAGCATGAAGAGCACCTCAGGACAACCTTGCAAACTTTGAAAGAGCATGGGCTGTATGCTAAGTTTAGCAAGTGTGAGTTTTGGATATCAGAGGTGAAATTCCTTGGTCATGTGGTAAGCTCATAAGGGATTTCAGTTGACCCTACTAAGGTTGGGGCTATTATCAGTTGGCCGAGACCTAACCCGGTGACAAAGATCTGGAGTTTTCTAGGATTGGCAGTTTATTATAAGAGATATGTGTAAAGCTTTTCAAAGTTGGTTGCACAATTGACCAAGCTGACCCAGAAAAATGTACCATTTGTGTGGACATATGAGTGTGAAATGTCTTTCTAGAGTTGGAAAGAAAGCTAACATCTGCACCAGTTAATCTTACAAGATCCTGGTCAAAAGTTAGTGATATATATAGATGTTTCTCATACAAGTGTGGGTTGTGTACTTATGCAAAATGATAGGGCCATTGCTTATGCATCGAAGTAGTTGAAGGTGCATGAGAAGAACTATCTAGTGTGTAACTTGGAACTGGCTGTAGTGGTGTTTACAATAAAAATAGGGAGGCATTATCTCTATGGGGAAAAATTCACACTTTATTCAGATCATAAGAGTCTGAAGTACCTGTTTTAATAGAAAGATCTGAATATGAGGCAAAGGCGATGGTTAGAGCTTCTCAAGGATTATGACTTCACATTGGAGTATCATCCTGGGAAAGCTATTGTGGTGGTTGATGCACTGAGCAGAAAGAAGATAGAGGTTGCCATTAAAGCTAATCAGATGTCACATGAGTATAAGCTAAAAAAGTATGCTACTATGATGAGTATTCATCCTGTCTCTACAGATACAGTTGTATGTGCTTAGAACATAGCTCAACCAGTTAATATTCAGGAGGTGGTAAATAACAACAGCTAAATGTTGATTATATGATGTTTAAGACTTGGGTTGAGGATGATAGTCGTGAGGAATGGTCATTGGCTCTAGATGGTGCTTTACAATTTAGTGAGAGATTATGAATTCCTACAGATCCACAACTTAGACGAGATGTACTTCAAGAGTCACATAGATCCAGATATGTTATTCATCCAGGTGCTACCAAGATGTATCAGGGCATGAAACGAGCATATTGGTAGCTTGGCATCAAAATATATAGCAGAATATTTCAAGAAATGTTAGATATGTCAGCAAGTGAAAGCTGAACATCAGAAACCTGGAGGGCAAATGCAACCACTAATTATTCATGAGTAGAAGTAAGAGCATATCACCATGGATTTGTAGTTGGACTTCCGAGATCTCAGCGAGGACATGATGCCATCTAGGTTATTGTGGATATATTGACCAAATCTATGCATTTTCTTCCGATGAATAGTAGAAATTCAGTAAATAGACTAAGTCGGTTATATGTACGTGAGATTGTTCGATTACATGGAGTGTCAGTATCTGATAGACAACCAAGGCGGGTGAATTGGGTGTTGACGGATTTTTCAGGATCTTTCTCAAATATTTAATATACGTGAACAAGTAATAGCGCAGGAATATGAAGAAAGCAATAAAGTAAACAACGCACAACGATTTATAATGGTTCAGCTTCCCAATAAGCCTACCTTTACTACCTGGTCTCCCCGAGCAGGATGTCCTAAACTCTTCACTAAATTGATCCTGCTTCACAGGTGAGGATCAAACCGAATACAAACATTGTCTGTAGGAGAATCTTACCAACTAGCACACTTGCTAGATTTCAATGATACATCAATTTTTCAAAGGGAGATTTCTCAACAAGGGAACAAACTCCAAGAAAAAAAAAATTACAACCTCAAATGATCTCTTATAGGATTTCTCAACCACTATGAAATGAAAAACATGCAAAAGAAGAAATCGAAAAACCAAAATGATATTACCTCAAAACAAACCAGAAATGAGATATGTGATAGAACTCAAGATGATGAACAAACTTTGTTAGAGAAGAAATACCAGAATCTCAGTGCATCACTATGTATGTTCAAATCTCCAATGGCTACTACCTTTGAAAGTTCAGTTGCAGAGCAAAATGAATTTCAAAATGATAATAAAAGTTCTTAGTTAGAAAATAAGAGTTAATGATTGTTTTTATAGCAAAACATGTTTCACAACCCTAAACCTATCATGAATGGCTAGGATTAGAAGTTTTAATTTTGCATTAGTGAAATCAATGGTCCACAATGGTTGTCCAAGTTTAAAACTAGAAAATGAGCAAAAATGAAAAATATTTGCTGGAGTGTGTTTCATAAAGCCCGAGAGAAAAACAATGCATTTTCACAAACCAGCTAGAACTTTTTTCAAAAAGCTGAAACGCGTTCCACAAGACCTGAGACAAAAATACCATATTTTTCTCAACCCAGCTAGAACGCATTTCGAATTCCTGGACCACGTTCCACAATGCCTGAGGCAAAAACACATAAATTTGGGTTTTGTACAGCTGGAACGCGTTTCACACAACTGGAACACGTTCCACAAGACCCCAAGAGTTATGCACACTCTTGCCCTATGCCTGAAATGCTTTCTCCTTGTTGGAGTGCGTTTCAGCTTGTCATAGGCAAATGAGATGTATTTTTTCTATTGGAGTGCGTTCCACAAAGGTCGAATGCATTCCACGGGTTCTTGGTAAACATATACATGTCCAGAATACCATTTAAGTTCCATGATCGATAAAATGATGGAAACCGTTCAGATCACAATTAAATCATCATGTAGAATCAGAAAGTTAAAAGCTTTTGAAAAATCTTCATGATATAAAAATGAAATTCGATTCCGTGAAAAACTTGATAAAGACAAGTAGTTGATCAACACTGAAAGAAACCCACAACCTAGAAAGATCTAAAACAATTATAATGTTTTGAGACATTCTGTTCTTATGCTTTGATCTTCGATTGACTTTGGTTGATTTTTATCTTGACTCCAGTTGACTTTTGGTGTTTGCACGTTTGAGTTCCTTGGTATTTGTGCTTCAAGTCTTGCTTCTGAAACTTCAATCTTGATCTAAACTTGGTGAGTATACTGTCTATGTCTTTGATTTCAGGACTTATTATATGTTAAACTGAAACATACTCAACACACAAGTTAGATAACATAAAATATCGTTTGGAATCATCAAAAGTACAAAGGGTGAGGGTCATTAAGTCAACAATATCGATAATATCAGATAGGGATCCGAGATTTACCTCGAGATTCTGGCAGGGGTTGCAGAGGTAGCTCGGCGCTCAATTGAATCTCAATACAACTTTTCATCCTCAATATATTGGTCAGACAGAAAGACTAATTTAGATATTAGAGGATATGCTCAGATCTTGTATCTTAGAGTTTGGTGGGAGTTGGGAGGAGTACCTCCATCTGTGTGAGTTTGCTTATTATAATAGTTATCAGTCTAGTATCTGTATGACTCCTTTTGAGGCGTTATATGGGAGGCCATGCAGATCCACAAATTGTTGGAATAAGGTAGGGGATACCGCTTTGAGGGGTCTCGTATTTGTTCAAGAACACATAGGGAAAATATAACAGATTAGACAGAACATGAAAGTAGCCCAAGATAGACAGAAGAGTTATGTGGATAACAAAAGGAAGACCCTAGAGTTCGATATGGGAGACCATGTGCTGTTAAAAGTCTCACCTCAGAAAGGGGAAACTAGATTTGGGGTGAAAGGAAAATTGGTTCCTAGATTCATTGGACCTTTTGAGATCTTTGAGAGGATCGATCCTGTTGCTTACAGGTTAGCCTTAGCACCTCAGCTGGCAACAATATATAACATATTTCATGTTTCGATGCTGTGGAAGTATTATCTAGATCTTACCCATGTATTGGATTAGAAACATCTAGACTTGTGGCAAGGTGGAACCTATGATGAAATGTTAGTGGTGATTGTTGACAGGAAAGTGCAGAAACTTAGGAATAAAAAAATTCATATGGTCAAGGTCAAGTGGCATTTTCATGGTGAGGAACAATATACTTGGGAGCATAAAAATTATATGAAGAAGCAATTTTAAGAATTTATGAAGTGGGGTATGCTTCCTAACTTTAGTTTTCGAGGACGATATTGTTTTTAAGTTGGGGAGACTGTAACAACCCTCAATTTCATAAACTGGGACCCAAAAATATTTGATTAATGAATGTATGTTGTATGCCTTTGTGATGTAAATCATATGTGTTTAGTGTAGAATTGATTGGGAGATCAATCAAAGGAAGAATTAAGTGGAGAATAGGTGAAAAACAGTAAATTGGGCTTAGGAGCTAGCTCCCAAGAGGGGAGGAGCGTGCTCCTCTATGACAAAAAACAATTGGATTTCTGGGCAGGGAAGGAGTGCGCTGATGGGTGCAAACCTTAAGTGTATGGTTGCCAAGTTATAGTATAAAATCGATGAGAATCGGGTATTGCCCTTAGGGATTGATTTACTACACTAAATATGTCGTTCCTAGCCCTAATTTTATCTAGAAAACCAAATTGTGATGATCGGTGGACTAAAATGATAATTAAACTAAAACACTAATTAAAATAGCAATTTATTAGAATTGCTGGAGAAAAATCAATGTTAAAAAACATCTAGAGATTAGATTTCACCTAATTATCAATTATGCAATTTTAGACATGATTGTTATCAAATCCTTATTCGTGTTTATAAGTCAAAATCCTCTAGTTTCTAACACCCTCTGTCGAGTGCCGCATTAGAATCTATTACCAAAACACTAGTTTTGATCTATCGATAAAAACCAATATATTAGCAATGCATTAAGCCTTGTGATTTCCTACAACTTCATAAGACATCGCATATCTATCGATACTACGACCATCTTGTCACACCCCGCCCCTTTTACCCAGAGCGAGGTGCAACAGTTAGGGCGTCGAGTGCTTACTCCACTCGATCAGAGTCGCACATACAGAAGTATAGTAGCCCACATATATAGTTTGTTAATTATTACATTCCTTATAGCAAAAAGTTGACAAAAGGTAAGAAAGGTGAACCCCTACAAAAGTTCCAAAATAAAAAATGAGTAGTCAAAGAGAGGCATCTAGAAGCTTGGAACCATCGCCACCATCATCAGACCGGTCTAACAGGACCTGCGGAGAGTACATACACAAAAGTCCCTACATAGACCTAGTTTGGCCATAACCCCCGGAATAAATTCATTCGAACCTATCTTAATTTCCTGGAAAGATTAGCAACGGGGTGAGCTCAACAACTCAGTGAGATCAAGCACGCTAAAAAAATCTTACATGCATAACAAGGAATACAGAACAACAGTCATCAAATAACTATGTCACAACAATGCAATCAAGCAATGATATGAATGAACTCTGGTCACACGACATCACAGGCCAGGTACCATCCACTCGCAACCTATGACCCAAGGCACCAGTAATATAACCGAGAACTGAGAGGTCTCATGAGTTCCAGTGCTAACCAGTGATAGTGTCACTCTACCGGAGCCAGCGTAACGACATAGCACACAATAATACAACCAATGACAGCGTCACTCTGTCTGGGCTAGTATAGCACCAAATAATATATCATCTTTAATAGATAGCCTCATGCACGAAGTATAGCATGGTAAAAAATATGATGCATGATGCTATGTAATTCAAAATTAAATAGGTAAGAAATGCAAACCTAGCCTTCATTCCCCACCTTAACACACTTGTAGTGGTGTAGCGCTTTCTTCTAACTTCTTGAAGAGTGCAGGGATGCAGGATATCACAAAAAGTTCAAAGGAGGGCGAGGAGAGCTCGGAGGGTCGGCGGAGTGAACTAAAGGGGGCTGGCATCCCATGGGGATGACTTTTTCCATGGGATCATTCCACTATGGGGGTATATATCTTTCTTTGAGGGGGGCTTTTACCATTTATCAAAATTACACGTGGAGGGTTTTCAAGCGGTTGCATTAGTTTCTACAATAAATAAAGTGGGGGTGTTACACATCCCATGTCATATTTCTCATGTTCAAACCTAGAGAACCCTCTATCGAGTGCCGCCCCCCAAGATTATGATCATTCGATCCGTGGCCAAGAGATCAAAAGCATTAAGCATGGAGAAGTATAAATAAACCAAGAATAAATCATTGATAATAAATAAAAACTAATGTTATTGCATAATCTCTAATATAGGATCCATATCCTCTCTAGACTAACAAGTTAGTTCATAACTTGGAATAACAAAAACCAAAACATGTAAAGAAACAAGAAAATAAACATCAAAACCCAAACTAGTTGCTATTGAATTTGTAAGATCTTTCTTGTTTCCAAGTCATCTTCTTCACGTTCCTTTGCTCCTAGCAGTCGTTCTCTCTTGTCCAGTGTATTCTCCTCGAAAAACCCTAAATTTTGATATATATTTGCCCCAATGAAAACTTGCTAAAAATGCAGGTTGAGCACACCATTCAGTGTCGCGGTGCTCAGAACGCAATTCTCTTGTTTTTTCTGTTTCACCACCCTAAAGCGCCGCGACACTCAGAACATTACACTTTGGCCTGATTTTGTGGACTTAGCCAGTTTTCGCCTCTTTTCGACTTGGGTTCCTCATGCTTCTCCTTTGCAGTTTCTTGTTCATATTTTCATCATCCAAAAACAATGACTAACACATCTAAATACCTACAAAACAAAGCAAATCAAATACATAACACATTTAAAATATGAAATGGATCAAATCATAAACTAATAAACCAAAATAATGCATTAAAACCCAAATTATCCTAAACTAACATATGCATAAAAACTAACATAAACACATGAAACTAATGCATAAAATGTCCTAAAACACACCTAAAACATTCTCTAAAACCTATCTAAATATGCAACTATCAAATACCCCCAAACTTAGGACTTTGACCGTCCTGAGCAAAGGGAAAACAAAACTAAAACTCATAATTACCATATCCCTTCTAAAATCACATTCTCACACAAATAAAGACTTACTCAATCATTGTAAACAAATGTAAGGCCTACAAGATTACACCAAAAAGAATATTCACTTCTAGAAAGAACTTCAAGAGTTTAGAGTTGTCTAGAATTTCAACCCCACTCTTACCAAGCTCCACCTTTGATTCTTTCACATATAAGTACATAGTTAATCTCATCAAACTAATTAGGCAAGTCATGATCAAATGCAAGCAAGTATTAAGTGTAAGATCTCAAAATATATTATTTAGATTGGAATTCCATAGGAAAGTCTTTCACGCCACTCCACTAATGTAGATCACACACCATTCAGAATCAAAAGGTCTTTCATAGGTTGTAATGCAAGGCTTAGGTTCAAAGGTAGGGAAAAATAGAAAATTTGTAGCTCCAAAAACACCCTAAACACTTTGATTGATTGCTAACATCCACTACATTACATTTGAAACCAAAACCCCAATTTCAGTGCATATATCCTCTGTAAAATTTAACTTTTCATTCACTCCCCATTCTTTTGTTTGCTTCTTATCATCATTAATTTTTATTTTTTTTCTTTCATGGAATGCTACACCCCCAAACTTATTTCTTTTCAACACATAGATGTAACACCATTTTCTTCTCTTTTTTCATTTTCTTTTCTTTTTCAATATAACTCATAAGCAAACTTCACAATATTTTTTTTCTTCTTTATCACCTTTTTCTTCATTTTTTTTTCTTTCCCAATGTTCTTCCTTCCAAATAATAACACTCCAACATGATCAAAGTGTTTAAGGTACATAGGTTGAAAAACAAGGAATTTAAATATGACAAGCTCAAAGTTCATGATGCATAGGTAACAAAGAAAAATATATTCAGCTCAAAATGAAAACTATAGATACAATAAAAAGTAAGGTAGGCTATTTGGCTCAAACTTTTTCCAACATGGCCCAAATCATTTTCCTCATGTTGTGTTTTCTAGGATTTCGCCTCGAGTAGTGATCAAACTTGTTCTAGAATCCCAAGAGATCTAAAATATGACTTTAGCAAGCAAAAGTCCATTCCCAACAATCTTAATCTAATGATCAAAACCATTCACAATTGTTTAAGTCTCTCTAACAAAACTTAGCAAAAATGGATGAAGCACACATACATATAGGTACTCTCTACATTCCCCTATCGTTTCGTATCTTTGAAGTGTTCTCATGTCATTGGCCTTCCATAAGTAAGTCTAAAATTGTAAAAGAATGTAACTACCTAACCTAAACTGATGCACATTAAACAAACTAACCATGACAAAAATTCAAAACTCTCCCCCCAAACTTAAAGCGAGCATTGTCCTCAATGCATGACATAAATAAAGAAAAACAGAGGCAAATACAAAAGAGGAGGGTATAGAAAAACCCCCTTAACCCAAATGGGTGAAGTTTTCATATGATGCACTCCAATCGCCTCTCCTAGATGCTCCAAGAAGACCCCCAAACTTGCTTTAGAACCTTGATAGGAAAAGAAATGAATATGTCAATGGCATGAAACTCAAATCTATACTACAATGACTAAAAACATAAAACATATAAAATAAGAAAACTCCAAAACCAATGGGTTGCCTCCCAACAAGCGCTTGGTTTAAAGTTCTCAGCCCGACTGTCAATCTCATTGCCATCATGGCTCCCCAAGAGTGAGGCGCTCATCCCACTGCATCTCTTGACCAAAGTAGTGCTTCAACCTTTGTTCATTAACTCGAAAGCATACTAATAGTTGCATATTTAGATATGTTTTAGGAGTGTTTTATAGGTTTTTTTGGATGATTTATACATTAGTTTAGTGTGTTTATGTTAGTTTTGATTCATTTGTTAGTTTAGGAATAAATTGGTTTTTATGCATTATTTCGGTTTGTAAATTTATATGTTAGATTAATTTATGTTTCAAGTGTTTTAATTACTTGCTTTGCATTGTTTTGTAGGTATTTAGATGTGTGGAAGTGAGCATGAATGATGGACATATCATATGAGAAGCCTAGATGATGTTTTATGAAGAACCCAAGTCAAAAAGTGGAAGAAAATTGGTTAAGTCCACAAGAAGGAAGTCAAGCGGAGTAGAAAAATGGTTAAGTTCATAGATTGAGCGCAACTCAGTCCCTGGGTGGCGCGGCGCCACTCATGGCCCCAGGTTGGCAGTGAAAAGAGTCTTTGGGCGCCGCGGCACTACTTACGGCTACCAGAGGAAAATTAACGCAACGCCGCGGTTCCACTCGCGGCGCCATTCAGGAGAGATTTTCTAATTTTGACACGAGGAAAAGGGGATATTAGATATCAAAAAAAGGTTTTTTTTTTCGGAGGAGAACACATTGAGAACAAGAAGAACGGCTAGAACGAGTGGGAGAAGAAGATTCACATTGAAGATTACTCACCCATTCCCCTTTCGATTATAGTTTTGTTTTTCTCGTTCTAATTCATGTTTACTCCATTGTTTACCGCTTTTATTTGTTTAGTTATGAACTAAACTTGTTTCTAGAGGATAGATGAATCCTAACTTTGATGCTATGTTCTAGTTAAAGTTTTAATTATTATTAATGGATTTGTGCTAGTTTATTTATATTTCTCCATTATGAATGCTTTCAATCTCTTGATCATGGATTGGATGATCTCAACTCTAGAGTGTGGCACTCGACAGAGGATACTTTGGATCGGAACAAGGAAAATATAGCCTAGGTTATCGTGAGATCGATAGGAGAACGAGACCCTTTGAAGTCATTACAAGAAATCATAGATCTTAATGAGTTTGTAGGAATTAGATCTTTATCGATAGATCGAGATCAATTCCTATGAATATGCTCTAACGCGGCACTCGATACAGGGTGTTAGAAACATTAGGATTTCTGGCTTATAAACTAAGTAAATACATTAATGATAAATAATTGGAGAGAACATAGTTGATAGTTAGGTAAAATCGATTCTCTAGATTATTTCCCTATTGATAATCTATCGTTTTCGTTGCTTTGCTAGTTAATAATTAGTTGTTTTCATTATTGTTTAATTGCTCAATCACTCGAATTCGATTGTCTAGAAAAAATTAGGATTAAAAACGTGATAGCTAGTTTTCTAATTATCCCTGAGGACGATACTCGATTTGATCAGATTTTATTATAACTTGACTGTCGTGCACTTGCGATAATTTTACGAACAAGTTTTTGGCGCCGTTGTCGGTGATATTTCTTAGTTTGCACTAATATCGTGTTATTTAACTTTGATTTTAATTTAGAATTTTTATATATATTTTTTTATTCTCTGATTTTCTTTTTAGTTTCTTTTTTGAAGAATTTCAAGAGTTTATGCAAAGGGCATGAAGTTTTGAAGTACTACCGTTGGATCCCGAGATTGAACGTACTCTTGGAAAACTGAGGCAAGAGAGAAGAAAAGCAACTGAAGTAATGGCGATCGAGCAAAATCAGTTGACCTTGAGAGATTACTTTAAGCCGTTCATTAATGAGAACTATTCAAGTATAGCTTGTGTTCCTATCAACGCGAACAACTTTGAGCTGAAACCGGCGTTAATCTCGATGGTGCAACAATATTAGTATGGGTGGCTGCCTACTGAAGATTCTATTATCCACATCACCACCTTCTTGGAGATGTGTGATACGGTGAAGATGAATGGTGTTACTGATGACACCATAAGGTTGAGATTGTTCCCTTTTTCTCTAAGGGACAAAACACGAGCATGGTTGCAATCTTTGCAATCTCTAAGGGAGCACTGCAACTTGGCAAGAGATGGTGCAAAAATTTCTTCAAAAATTCTTTCCTCCTGCCAAGGCCGCCCAATTGAGAGCTGAGATCGGACAATTCAAGCAACACAAGTCCGAGTCATTGTATGAAACATGGGAGCATTTCAAGGAAGTGTCCTCAATATGGGTTCCAAGATTGGTTACAAATCCAGCTTTTCTATAATGGTATGACTTTCTCCACAAGAACTCTAGTTGATGTAGCAACCGTTGGATCACTTTTGACAAAAATGGCTACTAAGGCACTGAACATGTTGGAGGATATGGCTAGCAACACTTATGAGGTTTCGGGTGCACGATTTATGGTTAAGGTGGCTGGTCTACATGAAGTTGATCCATTCACATCTCTCTCTGCTTAGATGTCAAGTATTGCCAACCAACTCGTTGTGCTCACTACTCGAAAACTATTGAAAAGGCGGCGACTTTACATATGGGTTCGTCAAGGAATGAGGCACATGAGGAAGAAGTTCAATACATTAGTAATTGGGGGTATAATTTCAAAAGCAATCAAGGAGTTCCAAATCAGTACCACCCAAGTATTCGAAATCATGCGAATTGTTCCTATGCCAACACGAGGAATACATTGCAACCTCCACCCGGTTTCTACAATCAAGCTCAAGAGAAGAAACCATCCTTAGAGGATATGTTGGGATCATTTATGATGGGGACAAGAGCTTCAATTAAGAACTTAGAAGTACAAGTGGGACAGCTAGCCCAAACAGTGAATAGATAACCACATGGATCCTTGCCTAGCAACACCGAGATAAATCCCAAAGAACAATGCAAATCCATCACTTTGAGGAGTGGAAAAGAAGTTAAGCGGGCTGATTCCACAAGCCAACACATTACATCTTCCCCTCCATCTAGTCAAGAGAATGAGGATCCCAATAAGGAAGGAAGCTAAGTCAAGCAAAGAAGAGGAAGAATCAAGCAAAGGGAAAAAATCTCAAGAGAGGCCTTATAGGCTCGGTTCCATCACCTTCCCAGATAATCCCCCTATTCTTAAGACTCCTATCCCTTTTCCCCAACCTTTCCAAAAGAAGAAGCTCGATGAGCAATTCGCCAAGTTTCTTGAAATTTTCAAAAAGATCCACATCAACATCCCTTTTGTCGATGCTTTGAAGCAAATGCCCAACTATGTGAAGTTCATGAAGGATGTGATGACAAAGAAGAGGAAGCTAGAAGACTATTAGACCGGGAAGCTTACTGAAGAATGTAGTGCCATACTACAAAAGAAGCTACCATTGGTTAAGCTTTATGTGATTTAGGTGCAAGTATTAACTTGATGCCTTTGTCAATTTTTAGGAAATTGGGACTTGGCGAGGTGAAGCCAACTACAATATCGTTGCAACTAGTGGACCGATCACTTACATCGGGGTATAATTGAGGATGTGTTAGTGAAGGTGGACAAGGTCATCTTCTCGGTGGACTTTGTAGTTTTGGACATGGAGGAAGATAGTGATATTCCTCTTATACTTGGGCGGCCATTCTTAGCTACTGGGAGAGCTTTGATAGATGTGTAGTGTGGCGAGCTTACCTTGCGAGTGAATGATGAAGAGATCTTGTTTAACATATACAAGACTCTTAAATTCCCCATCTGAGGGGAATACATGTCACCAGATTGATGTAGCAGAAGTGTCTTGTGAGTTCAATATCTAGAGATAAGGCCTTTCATGATGAAGTCCAGCATTATGCCTTAGCTCTTGAGGTCAAAAATCCTACAAGTACAATCACCGAAGCGGAAGATATTGAAGCTTCTTCACCACCCGAGTCAGTAGAGTCTTCACCAGAGTTGAAGGCATTACCTGAGCATCTTTGCTATGCATTTTTGGGTGAGAAGTCTACCATGCCAGTCATCATATCATCGGCTTTGTCTAGTGTGGAGGAAGAAAAGCTATTACGCATCTTGAGAGAGTACAAGTCCGCTTTGGGGTGGTCCATAGCCAACATCAAGGGAATAAGTCCTTCCATTTGTATGCACAAGATCTTGATGGATGACTCATACAAGCCTTCAATTGAACATCAAAGAAGGCTAAATTCACCCATGAAAGAGGTTGTGAAAGCTGAAATATTTAGTGGCTCAAGGCGGGAATCATATACGCCATTTCAGATAGTTCGTGGGTAAGTCCGGTTCAAGTGGTGCCCAAAAAATGTGGTATGACTGTAGTGATAAATGGTAAGAATGAGTCGATTTCTACTAGGACAGTGACGGGCTGGAGAGTTTGCATAGACTGCCGGAAGCTAAACAAGGCCACAAGGAAAGATCACTTTCCTCTTCCTTTAATTGATCAGATGCTAGATCGGTTGGCGGGCTTCCATTACTATTGTTTTTTAGATGGCTTTTCGGGGTATAATCAGATAGCCATCGCCCCGGAGGATCAAGAGAAGACTACATTCACTGGCCCGTATGGTACTTTTTATTTTCGGCGCATGTCGTTTGGATTATGTAATGCACCAACGACTTTTCAACGGTGCATGATGGCTATATTTTCTGATTTGATAGAGGACATCATGGAGGTTTTTATGGACGATTTTTCAGTATTTGGGTCCTTTTTTTATCATTGTTTGCACAACCTCTCCCTTGTTGAAGAGGTGTGAAGAAACGAACCTTATACTTAATTGGGAAAAATGTCACTTCATGGTGCATGAAGGCATTGTTCTTGGACACCGGATTTCATCTAAGGGCCTTGAGGTAGACAAGGCGAAAATTGTTACTATTGAAAAGCTTTCACATCCGAAGATTGTTAAGGACATAAGGAGTTTCTTGGGGCATGCAGGTTTCTATAGAAGATTCATCAAAGATTTTTCCAAGATTGCTAAACCTCTTTGCAACCTCCTTGAAAATGAGACCCTATTTGTGTTTGATGAACATTGTGAGGAAGCTTTTGAGTTGATCAAGAAAGCTTCGGTATCAGCACCTATTATGGTGATACCGGATTGAAGTGAACAGTTCGAGATCATGCGTGATACGAGCGACTATGCAGTGGGAATGGTTATTGGGCAACGAAGACAGAAGATGTTCTGGGCCATTTATTATTCGAGTAGGACACTTGATGGAGCTTAGCAAAACTACACAACAACCAAGAAAGAATTACTAGTGGTGGTCTTTGCTTGTGATAAGTTTAGATCCTACATTATTAGGTCTAAATTGATTGTCTATACCGACCATGCCGCCATTTGCTACTTGTTTAAGAAGAAGGATGCAAATCCTCGGTTAATTAGATGGGTCCTCTTGTTTCAAGAGTTTGATATGGAGATTAGGGACAAGAAAAGGAGTGAGAATGTAGTTGCAGATCACTTATCTCGGCTGCAACTAGATGAGCAAGATGATGGTGTGCCTATTTTGGAGACATTTCCAGATGAACAATTATATGGGCTATTTTCATGCTGATTATGTGAACTACTTGGCTAGTGGTGTCTTGCCTCCGGATCTATCATATGCAAGGAAGAAGAAGTTTCTACATGATGTGCGTTTCTATTTTTGGGATGAACCCTTGCTATTTAAGAGGTGCAATGATCAACTGATAAGGAGATGTATACCGAAGGAGGAAGTGTAATCCATTCTACATGATTGCCATTCGTCTCCATATGGTGGTCACTTTGGGTGCTACAAGGACAATGACAAAGGTTCTTCATAGTGGGTTCTATTGGCCTACATTATTTTGAGATAGTTATGCATGTGTGAAGACGTGTGACCGATGCCAACGTCTTGGTACCATCTCTAGGCGACACGAGCTACCATTGACAAACATCATAGAGGTGGAGCTTTTTGATGTGTGGGGTATTGATTTTATGGGCCTGTTTCCCTTTTTGTGTGGCAAAACATATATACGTTTGGTAGTTGATTATGTTTCCAAGTGGGTTGAAGCTATAGCTACGGAGACCAATGATGCTAAGGTGGTGCTGAAATTTCTACACAAGCAAATGTTTACTAGATTTGGCACACCTAGAGCTAGCATCAGTGATGAAGGCACCCACTTTTGTAACAAATTTTTCAATGCTCTTTTTGCCAAGTACGGGGTGAAACATAAAGTGGCACTTGCATACCATCCTCAGACCAATGGCCAAGCCGAAGTGAGCAATCGGGAAGTCAAGCACATTTTGGAAAAGACCATCAATGTCACTAGGAAGGATTGGTCTTTGAAGCTTGATGATGTTTTATGGGCGTATAGGACTGCATTGAAGACTCCTATTGGGATGTCTCCTTACTGCCTTATGTTTGGAAAATCTTGTCACTTACCGGTTGAGTTGGAACATCGAGCGTATTGGGCGGTGAAAAAGCTTAATTTTGACTTAAATGCATCTAGGGATCAAAGGCTATTGCTGTGATGCCTCGAAAATCCTTTCATCTAGCCCATTACCCAATTGCATTTTGCCCAAACTCTATGTGTTTGCCTTGATATGCTTGGTGTTTGTTTGATGGCTGTTTAATGTTTGTATATTTATTGCTTGATAATATATATAAATATGTGCATTATAAATTGTATATGGGTCATGTTAAATTAAAGTATAATGCATGTGTTATTATTTATGCATGGGCCCATTAAACAATGAATTGATATGGGTTAGGATTGATTGAATAAAAGGATAAATGAGAATGAAAATTTGGTGTATTAGATGGATTGGACATTTAAAATACATGGAAGCATGAGATTGGTTAAAGTACATGTGGTTGGTATGGGTAGTATGAGACCAACACATGTCAAGTTGGTGCATGAGAATGGACAAGTGTCCCATGTCCCATTTTTCTTCTCCAACACATGTCAAGTTGGTGCATGAGAATGGACAAGTGTCCCATGCCCCATTTCTCTTCTCCAACACATGCCAAGTTGATGCATGAGACCAACACATGTCAAGTTGGTGCATGAGAGTGCACAAGTGTCCCATGCCCCATTTCTCTTCTCCAACACATGTCAAGTTGGTGCATGAGAGTAGACAAGTGTCCTACGCCCCACTTCTCTTCTCCAAGGAAGTCCTAGAGAGTGAGAGTGGAGGGAAAGGAAAAAAAAAAAGAGAAAGGAAAGAAGAAGAGAAAAAAAGAGGAAGTTGCTTTGAGGGAAGTCTCAACAACCTTTTCATCAAAGAGCTAGTTCTTGGTGATATATGGTCAGATTGAGCTCACACTTTGTCACCAAGTTTGTATCTTATGGTTATTCATTCTGGTCGGTGGAGATCTTTATTGGAGGTTTCTTCTGAGAGATATAACCTCCCAAACAAAGCTAGTAGGAAAGTTTGAATATTTCGCGCAGTTTAGATCAAACTGATAGATATCATAAACTTATCATTGGATGGATATGATATTTTAGAAGCTGGTTCACAACTAATGTTTCTGCATTATGAACGGTTGAGATGTTGATGGGGCAAGTATTTTGTGTGATATAGTCATCTGAGTTCAATTATTTGCAGTAGGAAAGGAGAAATTGTCTGATTAAAGACTTGTTAATCAAAGAGGCTTATCTCTTTCGGTCCACCGTGGATTGAGCTAATTTTTGGATAGAAGGTTTTATTCTTAACATACTTCAATCTGTATGGTTGATTTTGTGATTAAATATTTCTGTTGGCAGCTTGATACATCTGAACAGAATATTAAATGGAAAATTGGTAGGGTTGTTTATATTAGACCTAAATTTAGAATATGAACTTATACCTTTCCAAATAGCTTGCATGTAACCTATGTTGACCTAGTTGCCAATGTTGATGAACCCATGATGCAAAATCAGTGATATACATGGTTGAACATGGTGACCTAGTGTAAATCGGCAATATGGCCTAAGTATGGAAAATTTCATATTTTAGGGCTTTTGATGCTTTTGGCCTAGAATCATTGAATTGATGCAATTTATGTCTAATTAAGCATGATTAGGGTTGATTATGCTACTGATTAGGTGGTTGTGACCATATCATGGGTTAGGCCTACTTGTGATCAAATGGCCCAATTTGGGCATGCCTAAGGAATTGAAAATCAGTATTTTTGATTAATTGAATGGTTTATGAATGAGAACTATGCATTAGAGGCCTAAGTCATGTGATTTGAGTTGAATGATGGGATTAGATGGGATTAGATGGAATTTAGGCCTATTGTCTATATGTTGGCTTATTTAGGGTTGATGTGTAATGTTTATGTGATTGAGCATAGGAATTGATGTATGGTTGGATATTGACGAATGTTTCAGGACCTTGATTGGGTTGATTCGGTTTGGTGTCCATGTGTGGTTAGATACTCTCGTGAGGCTTGGTTGTGAGTAGACTTCATTTATGATTATATCTGTTATGTCATCATATCACTTATATATATTGTATGTTGAAAGCATGAATGTGTTCTAATGTTTTAAATGATGCATTGATTTGAGAAAACCTTATGACTTTGGTTGGGCCTATCTATCTGGCTAACAGGGAGACTTAACCTTGTCATAGGAGGGTTTTTGAAAGGAAATATTTGGGGATGAGAACGGTACGATGAAATAGACGTGCACTAGTAACCCCAATGCATGTGGAATGTGGATCCAAATTGATAGGCTTTTACTTGCATCGAACTTATTATAAATGCTTGATATGTATATGTTATGAGCTTTTAATCATGCTACACATTGACATGCATACATGATATTTATTGATGAGTATTGATAGCATATTTGAATTATATTCACTGGGCACCGTTGGCTCACCTTCATTTTCCTCTTTCAAGTCCTTCTGTCCCAAATAAGAGCAAAGGAGTAGTCATATCTTGAGGGCCTTGCCGGCGAGAGAATCCAAGGCCTCGATATGAGTTGAGAGGCATTTTGATTGAACTGTGTTTTAAATTATGATGTATTATATTTTGGACTGTGGCGACCCCGCACCCCGGACCACCAAACCCCTCAGGGAATGGCGTGCGGAATGCCGGGACGGGATGCCCGGCGTAGGCATCTCCAACCACTCCTCAACTCCCGTGAGGTGGTTGAGACCCTACGAGCCTTATCTCAAACAATGACATAATATCAAAAGGTACTAAACAAAATTACCCACCGTATTAATCATCCAAGACAAGAGATAGTCCATAAAAATGATCCATAAATAAAATCATAATCCCTACAGTCCATTAAAATTGACATACACATAAAGTCCAAAATTGTGGGTACAAATAAAAACCGTCATATGCCCACATGGTCTATCCAACAAGTCCCAACTCACCCATACTACAATGTGGTAAGTATTATAATTACATAATCCAAAATATAATACTTCATAATTTAAAACACAATTCAATCAAAATGCTTCTCAACTCACATCGAGGCTTTGGATTCTCTCGCAGGCAAGGCCCTCAAGATATAACTACTCCTTTGCCCTTATTCAGGACAGAAGGACCTGAAAGAGGAAAATGAGGGTGAGCCAACGGTGCCCAGTGAATAGAATTCAAATATGCTATCAATACTCATCAATAAATATCATGTATGCATGTCAATGTGTAGCATGATTAAAAGCTCATAACATATAGATATCAAACATTTATAATAAGTTCGATGCAAGTAAAAGCTTATCAATTTGGATCCACATTCCACATGCATTGGGTTACTAGTGCACGTCTATTTCACCTACTGTTGATCCCAATCATGTTTATTTTGGGTTACTAGTGCACGTCTATTTCACCGTACCGTTGACCTCAATCTCTTCCTTTCCTAAAACCCTCCTATGACAAGGTTAAGTCCCCCTATTAGCCAGATAGATGGGCCCAACCAAAGTCATAAGGTTTTCTCAAATCAATGCACCATTCAAAACATTAGAACACATTCATGCTTTCAACATACAATATATAAGTGATATGATGACATAAAAGATATAATCATAAATGAAGTCTACTCACAACCAAGCCTCGCAAGAGTATTTAACCACACACGACCACCAAACCGAATCAACCCAATCAAGATCCTGAAACATACATCAATATCCTATCGTACATCAATTTCTATGTTCAATCACATAGACATTACACATCAACCCTAAATCAGCCCACATATAAACAATAGGCCTAAATCCCATCTAATCCCATCATTCAACTCGAATCACATGACTTAGGCCTCTAATGCATAGTTCTCATACATAAACCATTATATTAATCAAAAATACTGATTTTCAATTCCTTTAGGCATAAACATGCCCAAATTGGGTCACTTGATCACAAGTAGGCCTAACCCATGATATGGTCACAACCACCAAATCAGTAGCATAATCAACCCTAATCATTCTTAATTAAACATAAGTTGCATCAATTCAATGATTATAGGCCAAAAGCATAAAAAGCCCTAAAATATGAAATTTTCCATACTTAGGCCATATTGCCGATTTACACTAGGTCACCATGTTCAGCCATGTATATCCCTGATTTTGCATCATGGGTTCATCAACAATGACAACTAGGTCAACATAGTTGACATGCAAGCTATTTGGAAAGGCCTAAGTTCATATTCTAAATTTAGGTCTAATACAAGCAAACCCTACCAATTCTTCATTTACTATTCTGTTCAGATGTATCAATATACCAACAGAAATATGTAATCACAAAATCAACCGTACAGATTGAAGTATATGAAGAAACAAACCTTCTGTCCAAATATCAGCCCAATCCAACGGTGGACCGAAAAGATAAGTATATTTGATGAACAAGTCTCTAATCAGACAATTTCTCCTTTCCTGCTGCAAATACTCAAACTCAGATGACTATATCACACAAAATACTAAACTAATAAACATCTCCACCGTTCAGAATACATAAGTATCATTATAAACTACATACCCAAATTTGATATCCATCCAACGGTAGATTGAGGAAATCCAGAATTTCCGACCAGCTTTGTTTCAGAGGTTAGATCTCTCAGAAAAAACCTCTAATCAAGATCTCCACCGTTCCGAATGCAGAAATATCAGTTGTACACTACGTACCCAAATTTTATATCCATCCAACGGTAGATTAAAGAGATCTAGAAGTTTGTGCGAAACGGCGCGAGAAATCCAAACTTTCCGACCAGCTTTGTTTGAGAGGTTAGATCTCTTAGACGAAACCTCCGATCAAGATCTCCACCGATCATAATGAATAACCATAAGCTACAAACTTGCTGACAAATGTTGAGCTCAATCTGACCATGTATCCCAAAGATCCAGCTCTTTGATGAAAATGTTGCAGAGATCTTCCTCCTGCAACTCCCTCCTTCTTTCTCTTCTTCTTTCCTTTCTCTTCTTTTCTTTCTCTTCTTTTTTCCTTTCTCTCCACTCACCTCTTTCTAGCACTTCTTTGATTCCCTCCTCCACTCACCTCACTTTCTAGCACATTCTTGGATTCTCTCCTCCACTCACCTCATTTTCTAGCACATTCTTGGATTCTCTCCTCCACTCACCTCACTTTCTAGCACATTCTTGGATTAGAGAAGTGGGCATGGGACATTTGTCCACTTTCATGCACCAACCTTCACATGTGTTGGTCTCATACTACCCATACCAACCACATGTACTTTAACCAATCTCATGCTTCCATGTATTTTAAATGTTCAATCCATTTAATACACCAAATTTTCATTCTCATTTATCCTTTTATTCAATCAATCCTAACCCATATCAATTCATGGTTTAATGGGCCCATGCATAAATAATAACATATGCATTATACTTTAATTTAACATGACCCATATACAATTTATGATACACATATTTATATACATTATCAAGCATCAACTATACAAACATTAAACAACCATCAAACAAACATCAAACATATCAAGGCAACACATAGAGTTTGGGCAAAATGCAATTGGGTTATGGGCTAGATGAAATAATTTTCGGGGCGTCACATGGACTATGTAATTATAACACTTACCACATTGTAGTATGGGTGAGTAGAGACTTGTTAGATAGACCATGTGGGCATATGACGGGTTTTTTTGTACCCATAGTTTTGGACTTTATGTGTATGTCCATCTTGATGGACTGTAGGGATTATGGGTTTATTTATTGTTCATTTTTATGGATTATCTCTTGTCTTGGATGATTAATATGGTTGGTAATTTTGTTTAGTACCTTTTTATATGATGTCGTTGTTTGGGATAAGGCTCGTAGGGTCTCAACCACCTTACGGGGGTTGAGGAGTGGTTGGAGATGCCTACGCTGGGCGTCCCGCCCTAACATTCCGCACGCCATTCTTTGCGGGGTTGGTGGTTCGGGGTGCGGTTGCAACTAATGGAAATGAAAGAGTTTAGGAATGATGCTTATGAGAATGCCAAGATCTACAAAGAGCGGACCAAAAAGTGGCATGACAAGAACATTGAGAAGCGAGATTTTGAACCAGGGCAACAAGTACTCCTATTCAATTCCAGATTGAAGTTGTTCCCTGGCAAGTTGAAATCCAGATGGTCGGGTCCTTTTTATGGTGCAACGAGTTTTCCCTTTTGGAGCGATTGAGCTAAAGAATGAAAATGGTGTTTGCTTTCGAGTTAATGGCCAAAGGTTGAAGCATTACTATGGCCACGAGGTGCGGCGAGATGATCTCATCACTTTAAGGTATCCATAATGTCAATTTGTCTGAAAGTCGGGCTGATGACTTTAAACCAAGTGCTAGATGGGAGGCAACCCATCAATTTTGGAGTTTATTTTTTATTTTTATTTTATTTTATTTTTTCGTTTTTGTGTTTTATATTTTTTTAGTCATTGTAGTATAGATTTGACTTTCGTGCCTTGACAGATTTGTTTCCTTTGCCCTTTTTCAGGTTCTAACGCAAGTTTGGGGATCTCTTTGAAGCATTGTGGAGAAACGAATGGCGCGCATCTTCACCCATTTGGGTTTAGGGGGTTTTTCTAAACTCCTCTCTCTCTTATATGCCTATGTTTTTCTTTATTTGTGTATATCATGCATTAAGGACAATGCTTGCTTTAAGTTTGGGAGGAGAGTTGTACTTTTTTGTCATGGTATGTTAGTTGCGTATGCATTAGTTTAGGCTAGGCAGTCACATTCGTTTACAATTTTAGACTTACTTATGGCGGGCCAATGATAAGAGAACACCTTAGAGATATGAAACAATAAGAGACTGTAGAGAGTTTCCTATATGTCTGTGTGCTTGATCCAACTTTTGCTGGGAATTGTTGGAGAGACTTAACCATTTGTACATGATTTTTGATCATTGGATTGAGATTGTTGGGAATGGACCTTTGCTTGCTAAGTCATATCTTAGATCTCTAGGGATTCTAGAACAAGGTTGATCACCACTCGAGGTGAAATCCTAGTTAACACACCATGAGGAAGATGATTTAGGCCATGTTTGAAAACGTTTGAGCCATATAGCGTACCGTACTTTTTATTATATCCATAGTTCTCACTTTGAGCTGAATATCCTTTTCTTTGTTACCTATACATCAGGAAATCTGAGTTTATCATGTTTAATTTCCCTGTTTTCAACCTATGTACCTTAAACACTTTGATTATGTTGGAGTGCTATTATTTGGATGAAAGAACAATGGAAAAAAAAAGTGAAAAAAAAGGGTGACAAAGAAGAAAAAAAAATGTGAAGTTTGCTTATGAGTTTTGAAAAAAGAAAAGAAAATGGAAAAAAGAAGAAAAAGGATACTATGCCCATGATTATGAAAATAGATAAGTTTGGGGGTGTAGTTGCTATTTGAAAATAAGAAAACAAGCAAACTAAAGAATGAGGAATGAGATGAAAAGATTGAATATTTAAAGAGACGATATATGTGCTGAAATTGGGATTTTGGTTCTAAATGTAATGTGGTGGATGATAAAAATTGATCAAAGTGGTTAGGGTGCCTTTTTTGAGTTAAAATTTTTCTATTTTTCCCTACCTTTGAACCTAGGCCTTATATTACAACCTATGAAAGACCTATTAATTCTGAATGGTGTGTGATCTACATTAGTGGAGAGTGATGTGAAAAAATTGCCTATGGAGTTCCAATTTAAATTTTCTATTTGAGATCTTACACTTAACTCTTGCTTGCACTTGTTCATGACTTGCATGATTAGTTGATGAGATTAGTTATGTACTCATGTGTGAAAGAATCAAAGGTGAAACTTAGTGACAATTGGGTTGAAATTCTAGACAATTCTATACTCTTGAAATTCTTTCCTAGAAGTGAATATTCATTTTGGTGTAATCTTAGAGGTCATATATGTGTTTATAATGCTGAGTTAAGTTTTTAATTGTGCGAGTTTGTGACTTTAGAAGGGATATGCTAATTATGAGTTTTTAGTTTTGTTTTCCTCTTGCTCAGGACGATCAAAGTCCTAAGTTTGGGGGTATTTGATAGTTGCATATTTAGATATGTTTTAGGAGTGTTTTATAGTTGTTTTAGGATGATTGATACATTAATTTAGTGTGTTTATGTTAGTTTTGATTCATTTGTTAGTTTAAGAATAAATTGGTTTTTATGCATTATTTCGGTTTGTTAATTTATATGTTAGATTAATTTATGTTTCAAGTGTTTTAATTACTTGCTTTGCATTGTTTTGTAGGTAATTAGATGTGTGGAAGTGAGCATGAATGATGGACATATCATATGAGAAGCCTAGATGATGTTTTATGAAGAACCCAAGTCAAAAAGTGGAAGAAAATTGGTGAAGTCCACAAGAAGGAAGTCAAGCGGAGCAGAAAAATGGTAAAGTCCACAGATTGAGCACAACTTAGTCCCTAGGCGCCTAGGCGCTACTCGTGGCGCCGGGTTGGCAGTGAAAAGAGTCTCTGGGCGTCTCGGCGCTACTTACAATGCTCAGAGGAGAATTAACTCAGCGCCGCAGCGCTACTCGCAGCGCTAGGGTTTCTCGTTTGGTTCGAGAGAGATTTTTCTAATTTTGACACAAGGAAAAGGGGATATTAGATATCAAAAAAAGGTTTTTTTGCAGAGGAGAACACGTTGGGAACAAGAAGAACAACTAGAACGAGTGGGAGAAGAAGATTTGCATTGAAGATTACTCACCCATTCCCCTTTTGATTATAGTTTTGTTTTTCTCGTTCTAATTGATGTTTACTCCATTGTTTACCGTTTTTATTTGTTTAGTTATGAACTAAACCTGTTTCTAGAGGATAGATGGATCCTAACTTTGATGCTATGTTCTAGTTAAAGTTTTAATTGTTATTAATGGATTTGTGCTAGTTTATTTATATTTTTCCATTGTTAACGCTTTCAATCTCTTGATCACAGATTGGATGATCTTAGTTCTAGAGTTTGGCACTAGACAGAGGATACTTTGGATCGGAACAAGGGAAATATAGCCTAGGTTATTGGGAGACCGATAGGAGATCGAGACCCTTTGAAGTCATTATAAGAAATTATAGATCTTAGTGAGTTTGTAGGAATTAGATCTATATCGATAGATCGAGATCAAGTCCTATGAATATGCTCTAACATGACACTCAATAGAGGGTGTTAGAAACATTAGGATTTCTGGCTTATAAACTAAGTAAATACATTAATGATAAATAATTGGAGAGAACATAGTTGATAGTTAGGTGAAATCGATTTTCTAGATTATTTCTCTATTGATAATATGTCGTTGTCATTGCTTTGCTAGTTAATAATTAGTTGTTTTCATTACTCTTTAATTACTCAATTATTCGAATTCGATTCTCTAGATAAAATTAGGGTTAAAAACATGATAGCTAGTGTTCTAATTATCCTTGAGGACGATATCCGATTTCATCGGATTTTATTATAACTTGACTATCATGCATTTGCGATAATTTCACGAACACATACACCACTCTCATTCTTCAGCTCAACAGCTCCAAAAGGAAAGACACACTCTACCATGAAAGGTCCCGACCATCTTGACTTCAATTTGCCAGGGAACAACTTCAATCTTAAATTGAATAAGAGTACTTGTTGCCCCGGTTCAAAATCTCTCTTCTCAATGTTCTTATCATGCCACTTCTTGATCCGCTTCTTGTAGATCTTTGCATTCTCATAGGCATCATTCCTAAATTTTTTCATTTCCGTTAATTACAGTAACCTTTGATCTCTGGATGCCTTTAAGTCAAAATTAAGCTTTTTCATCGCCGAATAAGCTCAATGCTCTAACTCAACCGATAAGGGACAAGACTTTCCAAACACAAGGCGGTAAGGAGACATCCCAATAGGAGTCTTCAATGCAGTCTGATACGCCCATAAAACCTCATCAAGCTTCAAAGACAAATCCTTCCTAGTGACATTGACAGTTTTCTCCAAAATTTGCTTAACTTCCCGATTGCTCACTTCGGCTTGACTATTGGTTTGAGGATGGTATGCAAGTGCAACTTTATGTTTCACCCCATACTTGGCAAGAAGAGCATTGAATAAGTTATTGCAAAAGTGGGTACCTTCATCACTTATGATAGCCCTAGGAGTGCCAAATCTAGTGAATATGCGCTTGTGTAGAAATTTCAGCACCACCTTAGCATCATTGGTCTCCGCAGCTATAGCTTCAACCCACTTGGATACATAATCCACCGCCAAAAGTATATACGTCTTGCCAAACGAAGGAGGAAAAGGGCCCATAAAATCAATACCCCACACATCAAAAAGCTCCACCTCTAAGATATTTGTCAAAGGTAACTCGTGTCGCCTAGAGATGGTACTAAGACGTTGGCATCTATCACATGTGTTCACAAAGATGTAGCTATCACGAAACATAGTGGGCCAATAAAACCCACTTTGAAGCACCTTTGCTACTATTCTAGTAGCTCCAAAATGACCTCAATAGGGGGAAGAATGGCACTCATGAAGATGTTGGTCCAAATGGTTTCCCACTTAGCATTCTCCTAAGTGTTTTGATGCTAACAAACAATATATAATTTGGTGCTAACATTTGAACTAAGTATATTTCAGCACCATAAGCAAATAGAAGAACCAATACAAGATCAAAGCTCGTTCAAGCCTAATCAAGCGGATCAAAAGAAGTCTAAATCAAAGCTTGAATGCCTAATCAAGCGGATCAAAAGAAGTCTAAATCAAAGCTTGAATGTGTCAAGATGAGAAGAGAAGGATGAGAGCTAAAGTTCATAAAGTTTAATTTAGGTTGTAAACCTCCTTGCTCTAGCTTGCTCAATCACTTTCTTTAAAATACATACATGCATTAGATTTATCTAAAAATTATTTAAATTGTTCAAACATATTTGGTTTATGTTTCTAAAGTATTTTAAACTTGTTTGAATCACATTTGCATTGATTTTAATCAAAATGATGTTTCTACAAAGTTTCTCAAAACCCATTGGCTAAGTTTTTCAAGTTCAACTTGTTTTGAAATTAAATCCTTTCAAAATGTTTGATAGCTTTCTCTGACGGATTTGGAAATGGTTCCAATGGATCCGGAATGATCTTTCCATAAATTTTAAGCTATTATACGCCTATATTTGGTTTAGGATAGGTTGGGTAACCAAGAGAAAGAAATTCACAAAAGCAGAGCGCATTGATAGCGCGCTATCATCAATGATAGAGGGCTATTGACCTTGTTTTCTACGATAGCGAGCTATTGAAGGCTATAGCGCGCTATAGCTTTTCTGGGTGCGTTCCCAATGGCCAAAAAATTATTTTTTGTCCCCCCAATGGCTAGTAACTTGTCTCCAACGGCTATGACTCATTCTTAATCTATAAATACACTTTCTCTAGCCATTTTAGACACAAGAGAACATAAGAGAAACACAAATGTGAGTTCACTAATTGATTTTTGAATACCATGACTAACACATATAAATACCTACAAAACAAAGCAAATAAAATCAATAACACATCTAAAATATGAAATAGATCAAATCAAAAACTAATAAACAAAAATAATGCATAAAAACCCAAATTATCCTAAACTAACATATGCATAAAAACAAACATAAACACATGAAACTAATGCATAAAATGTCCTAAAACATACCTAAAACATTCTCTAAAACCTATCTAAATATGCAACTATCACACGTTTCTTGCAAAAAATAGAGAGTCGAAAGTTTCAGAAAAAGGGAGAAGCACGCTCTTCACGATAAAAATTAATTTTTAAAATAAGTCGGTGAGGCGGTGTGCGAAAAAAAAAAGAGACCAAGACCCATTTCTTTTGCTCAATTCAGCAAGAACGAAAGAAAAGAAAACGGGGAAAAGGGGAAAAGGGTATTCGAGCAAACCTTTGCCAAATCTAAGCCGAGGTTAGTGGTTTTCTTCAATTTCTTTCTGTGAAATTGTTAGTTTCCATGAAAACAACCTTTCTCTCGGTATAATTTTCATAATAGATGATGTTTTGGGTGTTTTAAACTTAGGGTTGATGGACACTCAAGAGGGGGTGAATTCGGTGTTGGCCTATTTTTCAGGATCTTTTTCAAATATTTGAAATACGTGAACAAGCAATAACGTAGGAATATGAATAAAGCAATAAAGCAGACAATGCACATCGATATAGAGTGGTTCGACTTTCCAATAAGCCTACCTCCACTACCTAGTCTCCCCGACTAGGATTTCCAAGACTCTTCACTAAACTGATCCTACTTTCATGGGTAAGGACCAAACCAAATACAAACACCGATTCTCTGTAGGAGAATCTTCCCAACTAGCACACTTGCTAGATTTCAGTGTCAATAGGAAATTTGCTCAACAAGGGAACAAACGTCAAGAAAAGGTAAATACAACTTTAAATAATTTATTGCAGGATTTCTCAGCCACTGTAGTAATAAAAGCATGCACAACATTAAAACGAGAAATCAAAATGATATTACTTCGAAACAAACCAAAAACAAGATATAATAGTGCTCAAAATGATGAACAACTTTTGTTAAATAAGAAATACCAGAATCTCAGTGCATCGGCATGTATTTTTTCAAATCTTTAATCGAGGCTGCCTTTAGTTGCAGAGCAAAATCAATTTCAGAATGATATGAAAAGTTCTTGATTATAAAACAAGAGTTAATGATTGTTTTTATAGCAAAACATGTTTCATAACCCTAAACCTATTATGAATGGCTAGGATTAAAAGTTTTAATCTTGCATTAGTGAAATCAATGGCCCACATTGGTTGCTTAGGTTTAAAACTCGAAAATGAGCAAAAATGGAAAAAAAAAAAAAAAGGTTGCAGTGAGTTTCAGGAAGCCCAAGAGAAAATAACACATTTCCACATGCCAGCTGAAACGCATTTCAGTTTGCTGGAACGGGTTTCACGAGACCCGAGACAAAAACTACCATTTTTTGTCAACTTAGCTAGAACGTGTTTCAGATATGCTGAAACGCATTTCAATGAGCCCGAGGCAAAAACACACTAAAACGAGTATTGAATAGCTGAAACGCGTTTCACTTAACTAAAATGCATTTCACCAAACCCGAGAGTTATGCACACTCTTTGCCTTGTACCTTAAACGTGTTTCTCCTTGTTGGAGTGCATTTCAGCTTGTTTGAGGCAAATAAGACATGTTTTTTGCTACAGGTGTGCGTTCCACATAGTGGGAATGCATTTCACAAGTTCTTGGGAATCGTGTATATATCTAGAATATCGCTTAAGTTCTATGAGTGATAAAATGATAGAAACCAAGTTAAACCACAGTTAACTCTTTAAGTAAGATTGGATGGTTAAAAACCTTTGAGAAACAAAATTCGATTTAGTTAAACATACGATAAAGAGAAGTGGCTGATCAATCAATGAAAGAAACTTACATCCTAAAAAGATCTAAAGAATTTACAACGTTTTGAATCATTCTGTTGTTGTGCTTTGATATTTGGTTAACTTTAGTTGAGCTTTATCTTGACTTCAGGTCTTGCTTTCGGAACTTCTATGAGAAGAGTGTATTGTTTCTGTTTTTGACTTTAAGACTTATAATCATATTAATCTAAGACATGCTTAACACATAAGTTAGATAACATAAAATATCGTTTGGAATCATCAAAAGTGCAAAGGGTAAAGGTCATTAAGCCAACAATCTACCTTTGTTTGATGATTTCAAGCATCTTACTCTAGGACTGATTGAAGCAACTGAAGCTTGATGAATAAATAAGACTTATAGATGGAACAATCACATAATTGCATATAACAATTGCATATCAAAAATATAAGTATACCATAGCTTGTATCAGAGTATAACGTTATAATCATCCAAATACTAGAGTTCAAAGAAAGAGTTCAAAATGAGACAAAAAAATCTAAAAAACTCCCCCTTAATCCTACATACTCCTTTAACTTCCCCTGAGTCTGAGCTCAGCGTAATCCACAAAATTCTCCCCTTTTTGAATCATCAAAAAGGGAAAAACTACTCTATCGGTGGATCAGACGGACCAGCCTATCGCTCCAAGTCTCGAAAATATCATCTTGAGAGATGGTCAAGTTATGTGATATATCGAAACCGTCAGGAGGTGGAGGTGGAGTAAGAGAGAAAAAATCATGCATCGACGGCTGAGAAGGATGAAGAATTTGTTGCTCAAGTGAGTCGAAACGACTCCGAAGATGCTGGAACTTAGAATAAAAAGACGTGTCCACTGAGACATCATCGTGATATCCAAGGAAGCGGGATACACGATCATGATGGTCAGTGAGACCTGTCACGGCAGTATGAATAGCTGTGAGATCAGATTGAATGAAAGTATTGGAAGTAGTCAATGTGGTGTAGATCTCACATAACTGCTACTCAAGACTACAGAAGTCAAAACCAGAAAATGGTACGGGTGGAGGTGGCTAACTAGGCCCAGCCTATCATGACCCACTAGCTGTGATGTCATGACCGGCACGGAATCACGTGTATATCCTCCCTTGACATACACGGCATCCTGATAAGCCTTCTAATACACACCATAATCCCAAATACACAACAACAAACACATGGACATACATAAGATCATCATTATAAAACATACCCAAAATGACAACCAGAAAATTTAATTTTTTTCCTCCAAGTCCATAGTGTTCAAAAGTACGAAATATACTTAACCATAAGTACAAACTTATCTAAATGTTAAGTATAAGCATTAGGTGTTACATAGTACAATTTATCAAAATAAATGCAAAACAGTACTAAATACCTACGTCACAAAAGTACAGGAAAACGCTCCGCAGCTAAGCTTTTCCTTTCCCCTTTCTATCAGATCGTGAAAAGATAAGGATGAGGAGTGAGCTACAACAAGCTCAATAAATGTTCTATACAGGTGGCAACATATATATGCATTTAAGTAAAACATTGCAAGATCATTAAAACCATTTAAATAACATAGGTATAAGCAAGGTTACATACATGCCAATATAATGCATCATGTCATAAACAAGACAATGCATATCATTTTGTAAACATGCTTATGCAACCTAAACACCTCCTGAGTAAAAATCAATACAAGGTCCATGTGTGCGCGAAACCCATGCCCGATCGACTTCTTACCCGTATCTATTAGGAATTCCAATGGGTCGGGCCTGTCACTGGGATCAATCCTTTCTCGGAAATCCTGTCTGCACCTACCATTGAAACCCTCTGCAAGGTCCACAATTGAAGATTCTCGATCGGCCCAATGGGATTCTTCCATAAGAATCCCAAGCTTAGGGAATGCAACATAACTCAACTGCTTTCCCAACTGACTATGCTCCAATACAGTTCATGAATTCAATAAATCATGCATACTACATTAGATAAGCAGTTAAAACATTTTATACTACAATGCCACATATAGAAATCACAAGTAAAGTAATACTCACAACTTGATTGGCTAGACCTAGCCAATCTAATTTCCAATTCTAAAAGGCACTAGGATGTCACAATCACCCAATACAACTCAATCCCCAATTGGCTTATTTGGTTAACTTAGATCATTCACAAATCCTGAAACATACATGGTATATGCGAAAACTGAAAATCAATCCAAGTATGCCAACTAACCATGTTTAAACCCAAATCAAATGTCGATTAAGATTTTAAAATGGTCCTACACATGAGCCAATCTCATATTGCCCAATTTAACCATTTAATACCCAATTAACTCACATTTAGCCCAATTGAATGCAATAGGTTGATCTAACCACTATAATACATGACATTCAATCATAAATAGGGTTAATTAGACTAATTGCAAGTCAATTTGACCAATTGACATCAATTAGGTCAAAATCTCCAAATTTGGGCAAATTCCCAAATTGCAAGGTCTAGGCCAAAATTGTACTACACTTAGGGTTTCCAGCCATCAAGATCAGCAAATTGGAACACCATAACACCACATTTACCCATCTATTCATCATACATTACATGCAAATCCAATGGCAAACCCTAAGTCAAAAAATCCTAGTTTAGGTCAATACACATAACCACTCCAATTTCTTGCTAGAAATTGGGGGTTTTACCTTCAATAGGTTCCCAATGGCCTCTAATCAAACATATATGACATGCAAACCGTAACTCGAAGATGTGTTCTTCCAACACCCTCCACAAATTTCGGGATTCATGGGTGGAAACACACCATTTCAGGTTGTTCTAGGTTAGGAAAGGCCATTAGCATCATAAACAAGCATAAAATAGCCTAAACATGTAAACCACAGGTCAAGAACCCACCAAATCCGAGATTCATACAAACCCTAGGTCAAAATAAAACTTGCAAACACACATGAAAGAGATAGAAGGAAGAAATGGGGAAGAACGGTATACCTCAGAGGAATTTTTGAGCAAAAATCACCATAACCCTAGCTTCCCTCTCCCTTTCTCTTCTCCACTTCTTTTCCCCTTCTTTTCTAAGTCAAAAAAGTGCTAATGAACCAAAAATGGGTGTTGGTTGCTTAAATATATGGGTTTGGGTCCACCAAAAAAAGTCATTTTTTGCACTTTACCTAGCTGAAACGCGTTTTAGTGACCTGGAACGTGTTTCAAGAATTATTTTTGGCTTGGAAGCCTCTTGGCCAGGGTGAAACGCATTTCAGGTTTTCTAGATTTTCAAATTTTTCATCTTTTCGCTATTCGGTTAATACATATCAGAATTTCACGTATAACCAGTCAATTTCTAATGTAAAAACACGTTGCGGACTCATTTTTAATATCCTCACACCCATTCGGGCACAAGACATGAACCAACGGAATCGAAATACTTACAAATACACACACATACACGTATCCGAGTACTCTGCAGTCAAGATGACATCATCTTAAGGTACGAGCGTTACATAGCCTCGGCACGATGAGGGTCATCATCAGAGGACGACTCGGAAGAAGAGCTAGAAGTCATATAAGCATTGTCGTCGGAAGGATCCTCTTGAAAGTGGTCTTCCATCTCATCGGAAGAGGGATCGCTGGTGTGAGGAGACTCAAAATTACCATATGACTCCCCCCGTGGCACCTGTCTAGGAGTAAGCCATCGTCGCAACCTGCGCATATAATAAAATCCCATGTTGTGTAGAGTGCCTTCATCAACAACGTCTCACAACTGAATATGACTCACCGGTCGAATAGCTGTCAAATCAATACCGGCGTCTGCGAAGAAAGGAGTAAGCTGCATCACATAAGGGAGAATATGTGATCTCTTCATCATAGTGGCGATGTTATGATAGATAATGTGGGACAGATTGACCCTAGTCTCGTATGTAATCGCCGAGATAAGAAATAGATCAATTGGAGTGACGTTGCTACGACTACTCCACCTTGAAAGTATGATGCGAGAGATAACACATTGAATAAGATAAGGCATGAATGAAAAAGTGGTGTTAGAAACTTTCTTAGGATAGGTTGGATGCACTATCCGTCTAGAGAAGTTATTAAGGACTTCCAACTTTTCAAAGCTTGGAAAATTTACGTTCCCTTTGACGTCCAAGACATAAGGACCATCCCGTGGTAACTCAAATTTATCTTCAATGAGCCTCGAAGAGATGACGATGCGACGACCCATTACACGGGAGTGATATCGGTAACTGTTATGAACACGATCATCCGCATCCTGAGTGAGTCCACTATAAAATTCTTGAACAAGAGTCTCATACAAAGGTGCAGTGAAACAACAAAATGAAGTCCACCCAAGTTCATCAAATAAAGGTCGAAGCGGTACGTAAGCACGATCAAAGAATGCAAAGTTCACATATACGCCTGGAGAAATTGAACGCCTAAGTACTTGGTGCAAGATTTTTTCGAGCATAAGAGTTGGTGGTGGTGTTGGTGATCAATGACGAGGTCTAGATGGGCGATCCTCCCGTTCTTTTCTCCTATCCTCTGGTCCGGATGACAAATCGGACGGACTGTTGCTACGTGGAATGACCACATTGCGAGTATTCCTTGTAGGATTTCTTCTTGGCATTTTCTCAAACACTTGATATGCACAAAGTAGTTTCAGCACAAACTCGACAATGGCGTAGTAAAAAACTAAGAAAAAGATAGGTGAAGAGTCGAAGGATGTCCCGCAAGCTTTCCAACGCTTATTTTGGCAAAGAAAATGGTCGTCGTACACGAGAGAGAGATGGAAGACAAGTTGGGGAAAGGAAAGGAGGTGGAATGCGTTGGAGTGCAAATGAATTGTGTTTCACCTTGAGCATGACTTATAAACTCTTCTCGGCTCAACTGGAACACGTTTCAGCACCCCTTTTGCACAGTACTGGGGGCTCGGCCTTGGTGAAATGCATTTCACCAGACTGAAACTAGTTTCACCCAGTTTTCCTCATTTCTGGACTTTCAAATTATTTCTTCGATTATTCAAGGGAAATTGGGTGTAGCACACATTTTGATAATGCTAGTATCACTTATGATCATTATTATTCATGATCATAATTAGATTCTCAAGTTAAGCGAGAATGGTGTTGATGTTTTTCATAAGTCCGTTTCCATAAACATGCCTAATTCACGTCGGATTAAAACAAACTGAACCTTCGGCAGAGGTTTCGTGAATATATAGGCTAATTGATCTTTAGTGCCTATGTGTATGAGTTTGAAATCGCATTTTGTCACATGATCTCCAAGAAAGTGATGTCGAACCTCAATGTGCTTGGTTCTTGAGTGCAACACTGGATTTTTGGAGATATGAATTGCATTGGTGTTGTCACAAAAGATATCTGCACATTCAACATGAATTTGGTAATCGGATAGTTGTTGTTTCATGTCTAAAACTTGAGCGCAACAACTTCTGGCTGCCACGTATTCCGTTTCGGTGGTGGATAAGGCTACAGAGTTTTGTTTCTTGCTGAACCAAGAAATCAATGAACCACCTAAGAAGTGGCAAAAGTCAGAGGTACTTTTTCGATCAACTAGACTGCCTGCATAATCAGAATCCACAAAGCTACGAAGATCGAACAATGTACTCTTGTTATACCAAATTCCCATGTCTAGTGTCCCACTTATGTATCTAAATATTCTTTTTACGCATTTAAGGTGGGATTCCTTCGGATCAGATTGAAATCGAGCACACAAACATACGCTAAACATGATGTTTGGTCGACTTGCTGTTAGATACAACAAATTGCCAATCATCCCTCGATACATCTTTACATCTACCGATTTTTCAGTCACATCGTTATCCATTTTGATGGATAAATTGCAAGGAGTGTCACTTGATTTCAAGTTTTCAAACTTGAATTTCTTTATCATGTCTCTTCAATACTTTGACTGACTTAAAAATATTCCATTTTTCATTTGTTTGATCTGTAAGCCAAGGAAATAATTCAATTCTCCCATCATACTCATCTCAAATTCACTTCTCATAATTGAAGAGAATTATTCACAAAGTGATTTGTTCGAGGCACCGAAGATGATGTCGTCAACATAAAGGTTGAATCTAACTTTCCTTTCTTAAAATCATCTTCTAACAAGAAAGAACGTAGTCTGTCATACCATGCTCTGGGTGCTTGCCTTTTAATCCATATAAGGCTTTGTGAAGGTGATAAACCTGATTTGGTTTCTGAGTGTCCTCAAAGCCTGGCGGTTGCTTCACGTATACCTCTTCATTTATGTAGCCGTTTAAAAATGCACTTTTGGTATAGTCGAAAATCCTTATAGCAAGCATGAGCTAGTAACATTCGAATTGCTTCTAGTCTTGCTACAGGTGCAAATGTCTCTTCATAGTCTATTCCTTCCTCTTGGTTGTACCCTTGTGCAACCAATCTTGCATTATTTCTAACGATCTCTCCTTGTTCATTTTTCTTATTCCTAAAGACCCATTTTGTTCTAATGACTGTGTGGTGACTAGGTCCTGGAAGAAGTTCCCACACTTTGTTTCTTACAAAGTGTCCTAATTCCTCTTGCATCACTAAAATCCAAAATTCATCATCTAAGGCTTCCTCAACCTTGGTTGGCTCTATCTGGGAGACAAATGCTACATGTCATTGATCTCGACTAACAGATACTCTAGTGATTACTCCTCTGGTTGGATCACCTATAATTTGATCTGTGGGATGATTTATGAGTAATCTAGAGTTTTTAGGAGGTTCTATGGTGGATTCATTTCTATCTTCCTCACTTGTCTATTGATTTTCATATTCTTTTAATGGAATGAGGTCCTCATCGCCATCAAGATCTATTTTCTCTAATTCTTTTTGTAATAGCACTTTGGGGTCGGCTTCATCGAATTTTAAGAAGGCCAAGTTGTTGCTTAGAGGGTAATTACCCAACGCATGACTTGGAACTTGCAACTGTCATATTCGCACTGAAGTTATTGCGTCCCTACTTATACGGTGAAAAGTTTGAGGACTTCTCGGATCACAAGAGCCTCAAGTACATCTATACTTAGAGAGACGTAAACCTCCGCCAAAGACAATGGTTGGAATTTTTGAAAGATTATGACTTTCAGCTCTAATACCAACCGGGAAAAGCCAACGCTGTGGCTGATGCCCTGAGTAGAAAATCTTATGTTGCTGCTTGCACTTTTAACTTCGAAATGGGGAAGTTGGGTACAGAAATGGAGAATTTTAACTAATAGCTCATTGAGGAGGGAGGAAGATCACAACTCTCCTAGTTATCAGCCAACTCTGAGCTTATTCGAAAAATTCTAGCTGCTAAAGCCAACGACCCCATGTTAATGGAGAAAAGAGAACTTGTCCTTAGCGAACAGGACCTTCCCCACTGGTCGGTCTCCGATGATGGGATAGTTTTCTACAAAAAACGTCTTTGCCTACCGAACGATCCTGAAGTTTGAAAAGAAGTGCTCACTGAAATTCATTGCTCGAGGTTTGCTATGCATCCTGGGGGAGACAAGATGTACAAAGATGTCAAGCAACAATTTTGGTTCTTTGGAATGAAAAAGGTTATTGCAAACTTTGTTGCTCGATGACTCGTTTGCCAATAAGTAAAGGAAAAACGCAAACTTCCTTCCACACTTCTCCAACCTTTACCTATTGAAGAATGAAGTGGGAAAACATTGCAATGGTTTTTGTTACGACTTTACCTCAAAAAAATAAAGAGCAAGATGCAATCTGGGTTATCATTAACAGACTTGCAAAGTCTGCACATTTTTTACTAATAAAGTTCACAAATAACTCCGCCAAGCTAGCCGAATTGTATGAAAAAGAGATTATATGCCTCCATGGAATACCACTCACAATCGTCTTTGATTGAGAACCTCGATTCACATCAAAATTTTGGCAAAGCTTTCAGGGTAGAATAGGCTCAAATATTACCATGAACACGACTTTTTACCCAAGGACTGACGGACAGTCGGAGCGTTTAATCCAAATCTTGGAGAACAAGTTACGATGTTGCATATTGGACTTTCATGATGGATGGGTAAAACACTTACATTTGGCTGAGTTTACATACAACAACAGCTACCAATCCAGTATCGGCATGGCACCATACGAGGCTCTCTATGGTCGCCCTTACAGATCTTTGGTATGCTGGTTAGACATGGCAGATCGACTGCAACTTCGTGTAGCACAAAGTCGACAGAAGAGCTATGTTGACAAGCAGAGACAGCCACTAGAGTTTGAAAAGAGAGACTTTATTTTTGTAAAAGTCCAGCCTACAAGAGGTGTCAAACTCTTCAGGATCAAATGAAAGCTCTCTCCACAATATATCGACCCATTTCAGATTGTCGAACGTATTGACAAACTAGCCTATCGACTATCCCTTCCCTCATCTGTGTCTAAAGTTCATGACGTTTTCCATGTATCTATGCTTAGAAAGTATTGTCCTGATCCTTCACATATCATCCCTCTAGTCGAAGTTCAGGTTGAAGAAGGAAACAAATATCAGAAAAAAGCGATACAGATTCTGGATAAGAAAACCCAAGAACTGAGGCGATGTAGCATTCCACTTGTAAAAGTACTCTGGGATCACCATGGAGTAGAGGAAGCAACTTGGGAACTATAAGAAATAATTAAACAGAAATACCCTGAATTATTTTCTAGTAATAATTGATGATGTCATACATTATACTATTTCATTAATCAATGAAATTATGAAACTTCCTTTATAATATCTTAATATATCGTTTCATTTGAATAACCATGCAAATGTCTGAAAACAACACCGACTGGAGTAATGAACCATACACGCCATGGCCTGCTTGGCAACTAGTGGAGACTCCTTCAAGTACAGAAACAAACCACAATTTCTTTGCATCACCAACTACCTCGCCTCAGCGGCAACGATCCCTATCGCCAAAACGTGTATGGCTATATCGTAATGAGATTGCCCGAAACAATCTAGGCCCCTCATCCTGGCAAGATCTCCTACCAAAATTACTAGGCGGCCGAATTCAAGCAACTACACGTAAAAGCATTTCGCCACTCAACTTACCTCCCCTGAAACGCTGCAACTTACAGTGTCCTACACCACCATTGGTCACACAAATGTCAGAACCTTCTGCGGACGAATCTGATTCCATTTGCTCTCCATTGTTTGATGATGTTGAGGATTCCACCGGCCAGAGTATAATTCAGGGACCTTACCAGCAATACCCTGATCTAATGAATGATGGCCAAGGCGGTGAATCTCACGAAGACAGCAATCATGACTACATGAACTGAAATTTTGAGGGCGAAATTATTTTAAGGGGGGTAAAGAGTAATACCCGAACCTTCGAGCATGCCTTTCTCTATAAAATGACCCCTCCCCCCCTCATTTTCACACCACAACTTATTCTTCTCTCTTTCTCTCCTTGGTCGGTTTCCATCACTCTTATTGTGATTTTCTCTCTCCTCTTTAGAGACTCTCTTTGCGGTACGAAGTGGTTCTGCTCGTGAAAGAAACGCCAGTTTTGAAAAGAAGTTTAATCTGAAGGTGGGAAACGAAACATAGGTTTGTGTGTCTTATGACTTTTAATAAAGTTTTCATTCATTTATCATTATGTCTATTATTCATTTACACTGCATTATTGCGTATAATGTTCATGCATGTCATAGTTATGCCTTAATATTTGGAGTCTGCGTATTACACTGTTACTATGTCAGATTAGTGGTTAATTTGACTCAACCAGACTTAGTCTTATCACCAGTAACTTTGAATAGTGAACAGGAGGCAGCTTGCTACTCTAGAAGACTTGGTATTTAAGCGCGGCCTTGTGTTCCACCTCTTGACCTGAAGACTGGTCTGGTTGGTCCTACTGAAATTTGTCTGCTTGTATAAGTAATACTAGACATCCTAACAACACACGCGATGATGTTGACTCTGATAAGCATCACCAGACGCTGCCAAATCCTGTGTAATATTAGGAAAGATCGGACCTGCACATGCATAGTCATCATACATGAAATAATAATCACCTAGGAACTTAAGTGATTTGTGATATGTGGAATAGTTATTGGAGCAATTGTTTTTACTATTATCGATATTTTCTCTAGGGAGGGATGTACAATGTGAACCCAGGATTACGTAGAGATAGACATCTGTATGTGAACCCAGGGCGATGAACAATCACATAACCATTACGAGATGGTGTTATGCATACATTCTTGTTAAGCCACGTTGTACTATTTATGATGCTATGTTGTGTATATGTGATGTTTGATTATGAATTCTTCTTTATTAATTTTTATATTCACGAACTATTTTACCCATTGGGCAATAGTTCACCCCGTTGTTAACCATTTTTACAGGAGTCTAGGGTGGATTGGGTGGAGGTGTTTGGGCCCTCATTTTATACCCCTTGCTTATTTATTAGGGATATTTTGGGAAGATGTTCACCCAATTATATTTTTTACAAAAATACATTCTAAAATTGATGAAATCAAATTTGTACTCAAATTATGTATATGTGCACTCGGTAACTATTATAATGCATTTGCGCCCCGCCTGTGAGTGTTCCGCCAGTTTAGGCGCGTCCGGGCGGGGTGTGACACTAAGAATATTGATATTTAATGATGTGAGACTAATTTAGTACATTTAACAAGGAAATATGCATGATATATCATAGTTGATTTTAAATTAGCCTTCTCTTACATATCAAGGACAATCCTAATGCTTTATCACACATACTGATTCAAAGATATTCATAAAAAAATCATTATTTATTTGTTTTAATCATTTGAGAAGGAATTTCTTGAACCAAGATGCTAAATGCTTTGGATATCTCTTGTGCCTTGTAGTCAACATAATTGATGCCAAATCGAACTGTGTAGCCTTCACCCCATTCAAAGTTGTCTAGTAATGACCATGCAAAATACCGTCTCAAGTTCACCCCTTTCGTGCAAAACCCTAGTTGCTTAGAAAAATGTAAATGTGTCCAATATACAAAACAATAGCTTTCATCTATCCTTTTGGTTCATTTAAAGCTAGAAACTAGATTGCTTAATCTTCTTCTTTTTTTCAATAAACCAAGTGGTATCTCCCGGCTAGCTTTTGCACACCTTGGAAACTAATCCATCTAGGGAGTACCATTGAGGGGAATGGCGTCCATAGCAAAGTTGGTTAGTATCCCCACCCATGTTTATATATATAGAAACAAATGTGTGTGTGTGTATATACATACATGTATACATACATACATATATATATAAATATATTCATGCATAAATGTGACTAGATAGCTATCATCTTAAAAACATTTTATTTTTATTACATTAGTTTAATCAAATATCAAAATTAATAATACTATATAATTATTTTTGAGCTTGAAATTGACTCACATGATGGCACTTGGAGCAAATTGAAGATGGCGATGATAGTATTCGATCCTCAAATTATCCATTAAGGCTTCTTCAAGAGACAATGTATGATTATTGAACTCATCAATACCTACAATATATTATAAAAAGTTTAAGTTTGATTAAAGGCCTAATTAGGCAATAAAGGATATTTTAAGAAGTATAGAAGAGATTTATATTGATGTTACTGTTCTCAGTGATAAAGAACAGTAACAAAGATGACTGGATTGTTGTACTTTGTCTTTGTGTAAATCAAGATATCTTGAATTCCTCTTGGATACATAGATAACCAGTTTGAAGCACCCTACATGCAAATCATTAATACCCTTTATTAAATTTATAATAAAATAACAAAATTTCTTCATGGACTATATTTTCTATTTATTCATTTTACAACTACTAAAATTAAAATTCTCTAACTTGAATAAGATATAAATTAAATTCTTACCTTTTTTCCAATTGGTATCCCATTCTTCTCGGCTGTCATAACAATTATAAAATATTAACTTCAAATAATCAATATTGTTGGATTCTTGTGGATCAAAAGAATTCTTAAAATGCAACTTAATTATAAACAACTAAACATTTTATCAAGAATACATATATAAGGAAAAACATGACAAGATTGATTGTTCTTGGGTTGATATTAAAAGTACTAGTATTTGTGCATGTAGCTGGTTATATAACTAACTACTAACATTATTTCTTCTCAAAAAAAAAAAAATGTATTGTATGTGATTTACTGTTTATAAACAAAATTTTAAGTTTTATAAATAGTTGGTATTATTGTTTTTGTTATATTATTTATTTTAATTTTCATAAAATCACAAGTTATTATTTTAACTAAAATGTAGACAAATTAAGTAAAATGCTATAAAGGAAAATTTTCAAAAATACTAATTTAAGCTTTAAAAAGTGAAAAAATTATGAGATTAATGGGAAGTAGTTAAAATGTTAAATTACTATCTTGCCCAATAGATTGCTAAATTGTATTTTCAAATCATAAAATAACAATACAAATATTAAGGGTGCTATGGGGAGAAAAGTGAAAAAATAAACAGATAATGAATTAAGAATAAATAGCATAAATATTGATTATTATAAGAAAGTTATGAGATTATGAGTTTCAAACTTACTAGTGAGATTAGCACGAGCATGAGTGACGTAGCTTGGTTGAGCATTATTATAGGAACGAACATGAGATGCATAATTGGCAGTATAATAGTTTAATCCAAGGAAATCGAAGGACCCTTTTACCATATTGGCTTGCTCTTTAGTAAAATCTGGTAACCGATTTCCAACCAGTGTTGTCATGCTATGAGGGTATTCACCACGAGTCAATGGGTCCATAAACCTATATAACATTGTGAACAACAACAAAGGTTTTGTTAATTTTATAATCTTGTTATGAGTTGAGTTGTTGAACTGGTTAGTTGAGTTCACTCACCATCCATACATAAAATCAATGGCCCTTTCTGCAGCAACCCTATTAGTCTTGCTACTAGAGCATGGTATCATCCAGTGAGACACTAGTATTATTCCAATTATGCCCTTTTGAGATTTCTGCAATAGCGGACCAAAACAATAATTACCACTACCAGATGAGTTAGAGTTGGACGAACTCACGACTTAATGATTTGATATAAGATATATATATATATATATATATATATATATATATATATATATATATATATATATACGTGTATATATATATGTACGTATGTATGTATATATGTATCTCATCGATTTCTATTCTCTAAATAATTAAAAATGAAAGCCACACTTTCAGGTGTTGCAGTTACCATGGTTCTTTATATTGGTGGACCTATTGGTTTCAAATTTAATTTTGGTACCTGGTACTTCTCCCTGTAGAGTTGAACTGCCGTGGCATGAGCAAGAAGCTGATGATATGCCACTATATAAGGCTCAGTTCCAGAGTTTCCAGTGTTGCAATTTTCAGCCCAGGGAGAGCACCTTCCCGGTGGATGGATGCCCTGTGTGTACCCCCAATTGGAGAATGTCCACGGTTCATTCAAAGTGATCCAATGTTTTTACTTTGTCACCAAACTCCCTAAAGCACACCTCTGCATAGTCTCGAAAATCATTCCTACAAAATGTCCATTTAAGTTTGTTTATCATATATGACAGATGATGTAAAACTCTGTGAGATCAAATATGACAAATCTCAAGAAAGCATATTAATGTAAGCCGACCCTATGTAATTAAAAAATAAAAATTAAAAACTAAAAAAAAAAAACCGTAATTGAGTTGTATCAAGGGACATATAAGACTTAAATTTAATTTTAGTAGAGATGGATAACTATCATCTATATCAACTTTAAAGCATAGAAGATGGATGAGATGTCGAACTACTCAACCAAGATATGGCCATGGCCAAATTCAATTCTTCATTTTTAATAAGTAGTAGTAGGTTCAAATCCGAAAATAAAGAAAAAAACAATGGTTGTTAGGGCTTCCCACTAAACCTATTGATTTATAATGAAACGATACCAAACATATTTTTTAATTAAAACAATTAAAATACAACTTAAATTTGTGCTTTAAATTTTTTATATTTAATTTTTTAAAATCATTAAAATACAAGTTAAATTTGAGTCTAAGTTTGTAATTGTAACTTTTACAGTTAAATTAATATTTTCTTTTTTTCTTATACTCTTTTTAAAAACTTATCTCAGGATCATAAATAAACAAGAATAACAAAAAATTTAAACCTAACACTTTTCCACTCCATAAACTTAAACTACGGTAAATTATTATTATTACACAATGAGAGGACTTAGAAATCCACTATAATCATCTTCAAGGGCTTGGGAAGATCCCAATAAGAGTTATAGAGGGCTTTATCCCTGCCAATGATAGAAAAATATTAAAGATAATAATTGAAGATATCAAGAGAGAATATTATTGAATTCAATTATTATATGACCTTTGGACACGAGCTCATTGATGAGGCTGTTATAATGTTTGACATCTTCTTTGTTCACTCCCCCACTTAGCTTTCCTTCTAAAAAAATGATGCGATTATTAAGTTCATTATTTAACTATATAATCAATTAATTATCATATTTTACTTTTCATATAAGTCTCAACATCAGATGATCTAGATTCATGAGATGAGCTTACTTGGTAGAATTCTTGACCATGAGATGGAAGCATCCATGCCCATTTCCTTCATGATCCCTACATCTTCCTGCAAGAGTTTTAATTAAATCGTCTTATATGAGAAAATAGGTCAAATAAAAAATATTAATTTCATCAAGAAAAGTGTACCTTGTACCGATGATAAGCATCTACATCTCCATTACTACCATCTCTTATCTTATCTGTTGAACCATAATATATACATTTCCTCAACAACAATAATAACAAGGGAAATTTTTCACTAAATTTTTTTTCATACAAAATAATCAGACGTCTTAAATTTGTGATTTGAGGATAACCCAATAAATATTAGTTGCAATGCTATATGATACAATACTTCCAGTATACACAATTCATAGTATTATTCAATAATTTAATTAATATGTTCAACTATAAAAACACTGTCTTTTTGTTATATATATATACACACATTTTTTTTTCTTTTTGAAACCCGAGGATATTCGAGTATCCGGTCCCAACTAATCCCTTGGACTCCTGGTTGCTTGAGTAGAAGACGCCCTCAATGGCTAACGGTAGCGGAGAGTCGAACTCTTGACCTCATTTCCTAAGATGAGCACCTTGTGCCACTTAACCAACCAAAGACAGGTTATATATACAGACATTCAACATAAACGTTTTTATTCAACAAAGCTATATTTATCAATACATACAATTAACACATGAACTAAATCATTTTGTTGAAAATTATAAAAATGACCTCTTATACAAAATAAATAAATAGATATATAGCATCATGTTTTAGTAATTATTCTAATTAAATCAATTCTTTAAGCGTTTTTTTTTTGTTATTTAATATAATAGAATTAAAATGTTGTACAGCATTTTAGTCTCTATTAAGCATCTTATATATTATCAAAAAATACTGTTAACTCTCATTTTATTAGTTGACTATATAAGTTCTAAGTTATAATGGATTATTATCTGTTTTTAACATTGACTTTTATAACATTTCATGAAAAAAATTTCTTTGTAACTTTTTTGATACATGTTCCTAAATCAGTAAATTTTAATCATAGTTTTAAGAAACTATGATAAAATATTAAAAATTGTATTAAATTTTTAAAATTAGTTTTTATAAAACTTTGAAAATAATGATGTGTAATACAATTAGGGTGGCAAAAAATTGGGTACGGACAGGTACATGTACAGGTACGAACAATGTCTTATACTAACACACATATAGTGTATCCGTACCTGGCCCAGTTTAGAAAGTGGACAAGAAGTATTCGTCCATACCTGTATTTTTTAAAAATCGGATAGCCCGATTTTTTCCATACCCGTATGTTTTTAAAAAAATATGTAGTGGTAAAGTATGCTTTTTCGATAAAATATAGAAATCTTATGCCAATAATGATGAAAAACAAAGAAAAGGAAGAAGATAACAAGAAAAAATAAAGATTCAATAACAAATATAAATAAAAAAAATCTAATTGAGCTAGAACATGAACAAATTAAAATGGGAATTTGTAAAATATACCCCTTATATTAAGTGAGAACCTGGGTACCCGATTTTTTGAGCCTATGTCTAGACCTGACCCGATTTTTAAAAAAATTTTGTCCATACCCATTTTAAAGCGGCCCGAACAAAAGCGGACAAATGGGTTCAAACCCAATTTGCCACCCCTAAATAAAACTATACATAATCTTGTTATAAGCTTGTTATTTCATAAATTTTACTGTTTTAACCTCTTGTTGCATTGGAAATATCGAAAATATATCACCACGATAATCTACTGTCTACAAATTTTCTTCTTTAAATTATTTATTTTGTCAAATTATATGATTTCAAAAATTTTACATTTTCCCTTGATCGACCATTCTAAGTTTTATAATAATAAAACTGAAATAGTTGAGCTTCACATTTTACAAATAATAAGTTTTACCTACATTTCTCTTTCTTATGAATATGCACATGGATCCATATAACTTGAGCTCCACATCTTCCTTGTTATCATTTATTTATTGACTAAAATACTTGGAAAAGAATACAACTAGTTTCCAAACATAAAAAGATAAATAATAATAATAATAAGAACAACAATAATAACAACAACAATAATAATAATAAGCTAGATTCCCTAGAGTTTCATGAAGATCACTTCATAGAAACATCTAACAAACATGTGATTAACTGGCACAACGACCGGGTAAAAATTGTCACACCCTGCCCTGACGCGCCTACATCGGCGGAACACTCACGGGCGGGGCGCGAATGCATTATAACAATAACCGAGTGCGCAGGAACACAATTGAGTACAAATTTGATTATATTAATTTCAAAATATATTTTTGTATAGAATATGATTGAGGGAACATCCTCCCAAAATCTCCCTTTAATTAACAAGTGTTACAAAATGTGGGCCCAAAAACCTCCACCAAGTCCATCCTAAACTCCTGTGAAAAATTGGATAACAACGAGGTGACTTATTGCCCAGTGGGTAAAATAGTTCGTGAATATAATAATAATCAAATATCATATAAACACAACAAGCATCATAAACAGTACAACATGTATTTATGCATGACACCGTCTGGTAATGGTCTCATGATTGTACGACGCCCTAAGTTCACGTACAGATGTCTATCCCAAGTAAACTCAGGTTCTCATTGTACGTCCCTCCCCAAGGTCGTCGCCCTGGATTTACCTACAAATGCTCATCCCTAGGTAAATCTGGGTTCTCATTGTACGTCCCTCTTCAGGGGAATATCAAGAATAGTGAGCATTGCTTCTAACTATTTTGTGGATCAAAAATCACTTACGTCCCTAGGTGGTGCTTATGTATGATGCCAATGCATGAGCAGGTTCGGTCTTTACTAATATTAGACAGGATTTGGCAACGTCTAGTGATTCTTATCAGGTCGGTATCACCATGTGTAAAGTTAGGATGTTCAGTATCACTTGTACGAGCTGATAGCTTCCAAATAAGACCAACCAGATCAGTCTCCAGTTGAGAGGTGAGACACGAGGTCCACTTAAATACCAATCGTCTAAAGCAACACGCTGCCTCTTGTTCACTATTTAAAGTTACCGAGGATAAGACTAAGTCTGGTTGAGTCAAATTGACCAATAATCTGGCATAGTAATAGTATAATACATGAACTCCAAATATGCAGGCATAAGTATGACAGGTATGAACATTATATGCAATAATGCAGTGTAAATGAATAGTAGACATAATAATAAATCAATGTAAACTTTAATAAAAGTTACAAGACGCGCAAACCTATGTTTCGTTCTCCACCTTCAGACAAAAACTCTTTCTGGAACTGGTGCTTTCTCCCGAGAAGAACCGTGTTGCACCGCAAAGAGCGTCTCAAAAAGAGAAGAGAGAAATCACAAAGAGAGCAAGAGAGAAGAGAGTGATTTGGTGTGAAAATAACAAAGGGGGGCGCTCCTTACAAAAACCAGGCAGTGCCTGAAGTTCAATTTTTGTGTGTGTGTGTGTGTGTGCAAACCTGGGGTATTATAGAAACCCATTAAAAAAATTAGCTGGAGTCATGATCGGGTTGTCATTAGTCATTTAGCCTCACTAAGCATATTGATCCTTATAAAGTTTTTGATGTGTATAGATAACAAGGTTATCATAGACTAGCTAGTAGAGTGTTCTAAGAGCATAAAAACCCTTGAGTCAATAAATTCCAAACAATGCCAGAGGGATTGAAAACCCCACACCATTTGCTACAAATGAATGACCTTGTTTGGGAGAGCGACAACGTTTTCTCCAAAAGCACGTTTGAGAAAAGCAACGGCAATCGCAAAAGCAGGGGGAGGGGAGCTAAACCAAAACAGAAGAAAAATCTCTCAAAATCACATTTCAATCGCAACGCAAGGACGCCCAAATGGTACCCCAAGCACGTTTCCCCAAAAATCTTACCACGATGCAATTTTACCACTCTCCCAACACAAGGCCAATGTCACATCAGCTTTATGACTTAAATTCATCCAAAAAAGAAAACTTTGATGTTGAGGTTATCCACATCAGATTTGTAACAATTAGTGTAGGGTTTTTAATCCCTTTAACATTTTCCATAATTAAATAGATAGAAAAGGGTAAATGAGAGGGAGAAATTAATAAAATTAACCAGGATTTTTGCGAGTGAAAGTGTCCCATATAATTGGGCCTTTTATCCCTTCATTAGCTCCTCCTTTATCCTGATCAAACACAATAAGTCAAAGTAAACTTTATCAAAGAACATTTATGATCAAATAAATAAGAATCTATAAGTTAGCTTAATTAATTACCTGGTAAGCAGCAGAAGTTGTTCCAAATATGAAATCCTTTGGAAAACTACTTCTGTTAAAGGGAACTAAATCATCAACTTGAACATATATGGAACTTCTCTCATTGATCATCAACAATAATTCAACAAGAACAAGGAAGATGAACCAGAAGATCATAGGCCCTTGAATCTTCTTCATTTCTTTAATTTTGCAGCTGTGTGTTAATTCTACAGCCTCTATTTAATCACCCATGCAAGACCTACGCTATATGTAATGCCCCAAAACGATCTATTAATGGCCAATGATTTGTCACATGCGTGAAAATTTATATCTTTCTCTCCTTTCCTTTCCAACAATATTCTCTAATCTTTTTATTGGAAATAACCAAAAATTACTCCTTAATCTACCCTAAATTTCCTTCATGCAAGATGAATATTGGAAACCAAATCACTACCCAAAACTTTAATCGTATTACATTAATAGGATGACCTTTTCCCAGCCATCACTGTAATACTCCAAAAATTTTTAAGGGTATTTTTTAAATTATAAATCCAAAGGTATTTTCACAATTTTACACTAAGACCAAAAAGGGCTCAAACACGGCATGTGTTACATATAACGTGCTACTATATTTTATTTAGATCTTAATTTCTATTACGGTATCGCTTCAACTTTAAAATAATAATTTAAATTACTATGACTAGGCTTAAGTGGCCATATAAAAGTATAATAATAATAATAAAGTTATTATACTATGATTCAAGCGTTCCCAAAATCCCATGACTATTCTACTTAAATGTAAATTCAAACTATCTATTTTAATCTCATAAAATTTACATACCATAAATCTTATTATTTATGAAAAGCTAGTGTAATACCCTGTATTTCACAAAAAAAAAAAAAAAAAAAAAATACTATTTGAAATTTTTACTATTTGGGCAACGCCCGAACGTTCAGGCGCGTGCCAGAACGTTCAGGCGCGTGCCAGAACGTTCAGGCGCGTGCCAGAACGTTCAGGCGCGTGCCAGAACGTTCAGGCGCGTGACAGAACGTTCAGGCGCGTGACAGAACGTTCAGGCGCGTGACAGAACGTTCAGGCGCAATGCCAGAACGTTCAGGCGCAATGCCAGAACGTTCAGGCGCAATGCCAGAACGTTCAGGCGCATGCCAGAACGTTCAGGCGCATGCCAGAACGTTCAGGCGCATGCCAGAACGTTAAGGCGCAATGCCAGAACGTTCAGGCGCCTGCCAGAACGTTCAGGCGCCATGCAAGAACGTTCTGAACGTTCAGGCGCCATGCCAGAACGTTCAGGCGCAATGCCAGAACGTTCAGGCGCAATGCCAGAACGTTCAGGCGCATGCCAGAACGTTCAGGCGCAAAAATCTCTATATAAGAAACCTCCTCATTTCTCATTCCTCACACCAAATCACCTTCTCTTGTGATTTCCACGCATTCTAAGTTTTTAGTCTTTGAGACTCCCGGTGCGGTGCAACAAAGTTCTGTCCGGAGGAAAGCGCCAGATCTGAAAGCGGTGCAACGAAGTTCTGTCCGGAGAAAAGCACCAGATCTGAAGGTGGGGAACGAAACATAGGTTTGCGTGTTTCATAACTTTTATTAAAGTTTACATTCAATTATTATGATGTCTACTATTCATTTACACTGCATTATGTCATATAATGGCTTAACCTTGCACGTCGTGATACCGACCCTGATAAGGATCACTAGACGTTGCCAAAGTCAGTATAAATGTCAAGAAAAGACCAGACTAATAGACTAAACTAGTTCATGCATTGGCATCATACATATCACCACCTAGGGACGTATATGGTTTATGACTCATAGAATAGTTAGAAGCATTGCTCACTATTCATATTATTTCTCTGGAGAGGGACGTACATGAGAACTCGGCTACGCCGGGGAGGGACATCAGTACGTGAATCCAGAGCATCGTTCCTGAGGAGGGACGTACAGTGAGAACCTGGCTACGCCCGGGGAAGGACACCTGTACGTGAACTCAGGCGATGTACGCTCATCAAACCATTAATACGTGACGGTGTCATGCATACATACATATTGATTGATTATGATGCTTACATGTGTATTTAAGATATTTGATATTGAAGTATGCTTTATTAATTGTTATACTCATGCACTATTTACCCACTGAGCGCGTTAAGCTCACTCCAATATTATCAAATCTTTCACAGGAAATTAGGGTGGACTGGGTGCAGGTTATGGGGCCCATATTTTGTACCCTTTGTATGAATCATTGGGAATTTTGGGAGTATGTTCCCTTGACCATTTTATGTACAAAAGGATTCTGAATTATATGAAATCAGATTTGTACTGTGTACTATATTTCCGTTGCGCACTCTGTTATTACCATTATGATTGTTCCAAATGCGCGCCCCGTCCGAGAGTGTACCGCCGGTTTAGGCGCGTCCGGGCGGGGTGTGACATTTAATGGTATCAGAGAGTACGGTCCATGGCCCGCCCAAGTCCACCAAATTAGGGGAAGAAAAAAAATGTTATTAGATATATATATTTCTAGAACTATATATACATACGTCAATTATATATAGTTGAGATTTGCATTAAATATATATATCTAGAAAACTATATGATTTTTATATAGTTTGACTTAAATATACATATAGTCAAAATTTAGTAGAAACTATATGTGTCGTTATTATTGAATATATGTATCTATATACATTAGTGTATATAAGGTACGTATAAAAAAATAAATAAATAAATAAATAAATAAATAAAAAAAAATTGAATTTTTTTTTTCGAAAAATAAATATTCGAAAAAAAAAAAAAAAAAAAAATTTGAAATTTTTTTTTTTCGAAAACATAACTATTCGGAAAAAAAAAATTAAAATTAAAATTTAAAATTTTTTTTTCGAAAAATAAATATTCGAAAAAAAAAAAAAAATACTATTTGAAATTTTTTTCGAAAACAATTTATTACCAAACCAAAATCCTAAAAAAAAAAAAAAAAAAAAATTATTTATCACTCTATATATATATGACTTTTATATATAGTTAAGATTTGGATTAAAAACACCTATATATGATTTTATATATAGTTGCTTTATGGAAACTATATCGTTATGATTAAATATGCCAATACATTTCTATGTGAATACGACATATATGCATCAACTCACTAATGAAGAAAATTTCATGATGGCATAAACATCAACAAAAACTATATAGTTATGATTAAATATGTCAATACATTTCTATGTGAATACGACATATATGCATCAACTCACTAATGAAGAAAATTTCATGATGGCATAAACATCAACAGAAAACTCGAAACTAATGTCTAGCAGACAAGGCATAAATCTTAAAAAATATTAGGAATATATTTTGTGTCTTTTACACAAATTTATTTTCCTTTCAGCAAAAGCATGACCTCAAGGGAGGGAACAACTTCTACTAGCAGGGAACCAATTCCCACTAGACTAACGGAATTGTCCAAAAGAGAGATTGTGACCATGAGGAGCATCGTCAATAGAGATCTCCGCCTCCGTCCAATCCTTCATGACAAACTCGCAACACTGGATTGGTTAAATATAACCAACGTTGAGGGTCAAGTCTCTTACAACTTGGTCAGATCCTTCTATGAAGCCATGACTTACGTGGGACTTCACAGAGATGAGTTCAGCCCTCAATTAGAGACAACAATCATGGGAACGGCAATTCCTATCAATATCGAGATTATTGCTCGCCTCTTGGAGATTCCGATTGAGGAGAGGATTATTGAACCACATGACCCCCAGACAGTTGCAGAGATCGCAGAATCTAATGCACAACTGTTCAATTCCCTCGCCAAAGAGCCATACACTCAATCAACATACACCAACCTCCCAAACAATCATTTTAAGCCATCTCTTGTCGGCCTCGGAAAGATTGTCTACGGCAACATCTTGCCAGAGAGGGGCACTAGGGGCACTATGTCAAGGGCCCAACTCCTTGTGCTGTATTGCATAGAGAAGAACATAAAAATCTCTCTACCACACATCATCATCCAACAAATGTTGAGGGTGATTCGAAACCCTTTAAAGAAGGAATTCCTCGGCTACGGAGTTTTGATTATGAGGATACTTCACGCGGCCAACGTTGACACTTTCGATGGAACGTCAAAGCTGATCACTGAACCAGTTACAGCATCCTCTATCTTCAAGACCTATGGCACTAGTGGAGGGGTAACTGACGAAGAGGTATTCGGCACGACAATCAGAACTGCCGAAAGAATGAGAGACAAGCACGGGCGTTGCCTTCGCAAATGTCGACGCAAGATGCCTGTCAGAGACGGCCCAAATAATGATTCAAATCCAAATCCTACATCAGACCCAGCCCTGAATACTGCTCCAATTGATCCACCACTTACTGACGAAGAATTATATGCCACACTAAATCCACCTATACAAAGTCATGATAGACAAGGTACGCAAGCAAATCCACCAACTTGGAACGTGCCAACTCAAGGCAACACTTTGTACCAAAGATTTTCAACTCCTGCGGTACAATATCAGCCAGTTCCACAAGTTGCTGTAAACCAACAACAACCGTCCTGGGCGTCACCAAATCTTGGAGGGCCAAACATTCCAATGAGCCCATTATTTCAAACTTTTTCCTCTCCAACAAACCACATTATCCAAGGGGTTCCGGTTAGGGGATCCCCGCACAATCAATACAACTACGTTCCACCTATGAATCACCCATACAACCAATACTTTCCTCCAATGCCTATGGCCTACCCTTCACCTACGAGACAACCAACCCATCAACCACCAATGGGACAACCGACTAACCTACTTGAATGGTTAGATGAAATGGCATCCAATATTGCTGCACTGAAAGAGAGCCACAATCTTGTATTAACTCGTTTGCAAAACTCCAACGCAGAGCGCGCACACTCTCAACCTTCTGTTAGTAGTCATTCTGTACATAACAGTAGATCTCGAAGAAATGGTAGTAGGCAAGAAGGTCAACATTAATTTCTGGCATTGTACAAATTTTCTTTGACATATATGAATAAAATTGTTTTGTTTAAAGACTATCTTTGGTGGGCTAACTTACAACCATTCTTTCTTTTGTATCACTAACTTTGGAGTGGTATGGGACACAACAAAATTGGAGGATACTAAATAAAATGTGGAAGCAAGAAAACCCATGACCTTGTGTGAAAAGAAACATTTGGAGAAAGTTGTATTACTAATATTATCACTAAGTTTACACAGTATGGGACGAGTAAATTTGGACGATACTATTAGTGAACTTCTATTCAGCCAATGTTTTTAGAGACCGTGTTCATACAACTTAACTTGGTTTCCACCCTTATTACTGAATTCATGTGGTATGGGACATATGAACTTGGATAATAATTGAACAGACTAAGAGTAAGCGTATGAATGCATAAGATTGCGATAGAACGTTCGATCAGGATATTTACCGAGGCAAATCTTAGATTTCTTATGACTCGTATGGCTTTTCAATCAAACATATATGTATGTTCACAAAGACCACAACAAAATCATATTTAAATACTTGCAAAGGTTTGTACTTATTATATAAACATTCTAACCTTGTTTTTTTTACACCATGGCCAAACATACGAGTTATATAAGATTCTTTGATTCCTCAACAACACTCTTACACTATACTTAGAAAAATAGGTGATTTTACTGTTGCAGTACTCTCGACATTGTTGCTGAGCATATTCTAACATTATACTTGGCTACAGTTCCTAAATCTTGGTTTTCCTTTTCTCTTTGCCAGTGAGACAATGCAAATCAGGAAGAGAGGAAGGCCACGTGCTGTTCGTCCAGCAGTGGAGGCACCTCCTGAGATTCAGGAACCGCCGCCTCCGACAACAGCACAGGCCCAACCCACCACTGCCACTACATCTGGGCAGGCAATACCACCCCCACCCGCACCCTTTGCCATGCCTTCAAGCATTGAAACCTTCTTCGCTGGATTTATTGAGGCGATGAAGGTTACTGTTCAAACTGCCGTTCGTGAGACCGCTGCCAGTCAAGTTGCCACAGTTCAACCATCTATAACATTTGGCTCAGAAGCTCAAACCGATCAGATTACTAAATACAAGCGGCTACAACCTCTTACTTTCGATGGCACCATTGATCCTGATGAGGTGCAAAAGTGGTTGGATGAGTCCAAGAAGGCTCTTGATGCAATGGGAGTCGATGAGACTCGTAAAATTCCACTAGCAACCTACCAACTTGTTGGTGCCGCAAACACATGGTGGATTACAGTGAAAGAAGACCCAAGGGTCAATATAGCCGATATGACTTGGCAACAGTTTGAGTCAATGTTTATTGATGAATATTTTCCAAGCGCGGTGACAAAGCAGAAGCGCCAGGAATTTGCTAAGTTATATCAGGGCACCATGACCGCCAGAGAATATGCTGGAAAATTTAAAGAATTGTCAGTTTACTCTCTCTCCACAATCTCAACGGAGCGAGATAAGGCTGAGAAATTTTATAATGGTCTTCGCCATGACATTCGACAAGCCTTATCGATCTTAGATCTGCAGATTTACAAGGAGGTTGTTGACAAGGCCATGAGCTTTGAACAAGAAAAGCTCTTACAGGAACAGCGAATGAATAAAGGCAAACGGCCTGCCACATTTTCCCAACAGGGCTCGCAACAGGGCAACAAGAAGAAGCCCTACTACAATCAAAACCCAGCCTTCCCAGCCCCGATTTCGAAGAATGATGCCACAACACCTGCGACTGAACCTTCTAACTCTAACCACCAAGGTTTCCGACATCATGGCCGTGGCGGTCGTTCTGGACGCGGTGGCCGTAGCAACGGCAATGGCAGAGGTGGTGGTCGACACCACGGTCAACAAGGCCCGCAGAATCATCAGAATGGCCAGCCACACCATCAGCAGTACAGGCCGACTTGTTACAACTGCGGCCAGAAGGGCCATGTCAAACATCTTTGTCCGCACCTTCAGCACCCTATTCCTGCTATTCCAGTCCAACAAGCACCACCTGCTGCTAATGCCCAACCCAGGCAGACCCAGCAGAACCAGGGTCAACGGAACCAGGGCAGAGCATATGTCATCGCTCACCAACCCCTCCCAGACAATAATGTCGTCGAAGGTACCTTTCCTTTGTTCAATACATTGGTGCATGTTTTGTTTGATTCAGGTGCTACGCATTCTTTTATATCATCAGCATTGGTAAGACATTTAGGCCTGCATCCTGAACCCACAAACATCACACTCCATGTCACATCACCGTTCGGATCGGGTACTGACGTGAATTTGCAGTGTTCTCGATGTGAGCTTCGAATGTCCGAACAGATAATATATGCCGATCTTTTTGTGATGGATTTTGATGACTTCGACATCATCCTCGGCATGGACTGGCTCGCACCACTGAATGCAAAGATCGACTGTATGAACCAGCACGTTCAGTTAACTTTACCTACAGGTGAGTTTGTCAAGATTCAGGGAACAAGGAAATGGATACACAAATCAACAGTTGCCCTTCTCAAGTCACAACTTCGAGCGTTGTCTCTTGGCGACGGCAATGAATCACCAGCTCTGTGCCCTCCTGAAGTACGCGATGTTCCAGTCGTATCTGAATTCCCAACCGTTTTTCTTAATGACCTTCCTGGTCTACCTCCAGTTAGGGAATTCGATTTTGAGATCAACCTCATACCTGGGACAGGGCCTATCTCAATTCCACCATACAGAATGTCAAATGTTGAACTGGTCGAATTAGACAAACAACTTAAGGAATTAGAGCGTAATGGCTTCATCCGAAAGAGTTCATCACCCTGGGGCGCTCCAGTTCTGTTTGTTCGCAAAAAGGATGGTTCGTTACGACTTTGCATCGATTATCGCAAGTTGAATAACGTCACCATCAAGAACAGATATCCGTTGCCCAGGATCGATGACTTATTCGACCAACTTCGAGAAGCCAAATACTTCTCTAAGATTGATTTACGGTCCGGTTATCACCAACTCCGGATCCGGGAGTCAGACATCACCAAGACGGCGTTCAGAACTCGGTACGGTCATTACGAATTCTTAGTTATGCCGTTCGGCCTAACAAATGCACCTGCTGCATTCATGGATTTGATGAATCGCATATCCAGGTTATACTTAGACCGGTTCGTGGTGGTTTTTGTCGACGACATCTTGATATATTCCTCAACCGAGGAAGACCATAAACTACATTTGAAGATCGTCCTCCAGACCTTACAAAGACACCAACTGTATGCAAAGTTGAGTAAGTGCGAATTTTGGGCGCAGAGAGTTCAATTCCTCGGCCATGTAGTTTCAGGCAATGGCATTGAGGTCGATCCTTCTAAGGTTGAAGCAGTCTTAAACTGGAAGCAGCCTACCACTGTTACTCAGATTAGGAGTTTTCTTGGTTTGGCTGGCTATTACAGACGATTCATTAAGGACTTCTCAAAGATTGCTGAACCTATGACCAAGCTCACTCGAAAAGACGTGCGCTTCATCTGGAATCCCGCCTGTGAAGCATCATTTCAGGAATTGAAGAAACGCCTCACGACGGCACCTGTACTTATCACTCCAAGAAATGGAATTGGTTTTTCATTATACACCGATGCCTCTCTCCAAGGCTTAGGTGCCGTACTAATGCAAGAAGGCCAAGTTGTTGCATATGCCTCTCGGCAACTGAAGATTCATGAGGGTAATTACCCAACCCATGACTTGGAACTTGCAGCTGTTGTGTTTGCACTTAAATTATGGCGTCATTACCTATACGGTGAACGGTTCGAGGTCTTCTCAGATCACAAGAGTCTTAAGTACATATACACTCAGAGAGATCTAAACCTCCGCCAAAGAAGATGGTTGGAATTCTTGAAAGACTATGACTTCCAACTCCAGTACCATCCCGGAAAGGCCAATGTTGTGGCCGATGCTTTGAGTAGAAAATCTTATGTTGCTTGCACTCTTAACTATGAAATGGGGAAGTTGGCTACAGAGATGGACAACTTTAACCTCCAGCTGAACGAAGAGGGACCACGCCCACGACTCTCTCAATTGTCCGCTACCTCTGACCTCGTTCGCAAGATTTCAGCTACTCAAGCCAATGACCCTATGTTAATGGAGAAACGAGCACTTCTACTTAGCGGGCACGACTTTCCTCATTGGTCAGTCTCTGACGACGGAGCCGTTTTCTATAAAAAAACGTCTTTGTCTTCCGAACGATCCCGAGGTTCGGAAAGACATGCTTACTGAGATGCACTGTTCGAGATACGCTATGCATCCTGGGGGTGACAAGATGTACCAGGATGTCAAGCGACAATTCTGGTTTTCTGGAATGAAGAAGGCAATTGCAGACTTCGTTGCTCGATGTCTTGTTTGCCAGAAAGTTAAGGCAGAACGCAGACTTCCCTCTGGCCTTCTCCAGCCGTTACCTATTGGAGAATGGAAATGGGAGAACATCGCAATGGATTTTGTTACAGCCTTACCTCGAAATAATAAAGGGCAAGATGCTATCTGGGTTATCATTGACAGACTCACCAAGTCTGCACACTTCTTGCCAATAAAGTTCACGGATACTCCCGCCAAACTTGCAGAACTATATGAAAGAGAGATCGTACGCCTTCATGGCATACCACTCACGATCGTCTCTGATCGAGACCCTCGCTTCACATCAAACTTTTGGAAAAGCTTCCAAACTAGAATGGGTTCAAAGATCACTATGAGCACAGCCTTCCACCCTCAGACTGATGGGCAGTCAGAACGGCTTATCCAAATCTTAGAAGACATGCTACGATGCTGCATTTTGGACTTTAATGACGGATGGGCAAAGTATTTACATCTAGTTGAGTTTGCATACAACAACAGCTACCAAACTAGTATCGGCATGGCACCATACGAGGCTCTCTATGGTCGGCCTTGCAGATCTCCGGTATGCTGGTTAGATATGGCAGACCGACCGCAGTTGGGCCCTGAACTAGTTCAAGAGACTTCTGAGAAGATCACACTAGTAAAGGAACGACTTCGTGTTGCACAAAGTCGACAGAAGAGCTATGCTGACAAACGGCGACAGCCTCTGGAATTTGATAAGGGGGACTTTGTTTTTATACAAGTCCAGCCCACCCGAGGTGTCAAACGCTTTGGGATCAAAGGAAAGCTCTCCCCGCGGTATATCGGTCCATTTCCGATCATTGAACGTATTGGCAAACTTGCATATCGTCTGTCCCTTCCATCGTCCATGCCTAAGGTTCATGACGTTTTTCATGTATCTATGCTTCGCAAGTATCGTCCTGATCCTTCGCATATCATCCCTTTAGTCGAGGTTCGGGTTGAGGAAGGAAATACGTATCAAGAGAAAGCAATACAGATTTTAGATAGAAAAACTCACGACCTACGGAGACGTAGCATACCACTTGTGAAAGTGCTCTGGGATCACCACGGCATAGAGGAAGCTACATGGGAACTAGAATCCACAATTAAATAGAAATACCCTGAATTATTTTCTAGTACCACCTGACGATGTGATACATTGTATTATTTTCACTTATAAATACCAGGATGAAACATTGTTTACACTTATCTTCATACATTGTTTCACTTGAATAACTACGCAGATATCTGAAAATCATATCAATGGATATCGTGATGCACACACGCCGTGACTCCTTAGCAACCTGCGGCTACTTCGCAAGCCATACCCCTCATCCATACTTGACTTGATTTCGAGGGCGAAATCCCTTTAAGGGGGGTAGAGTGTAATACCCTGTATTTCACAAAAAAAAAAAAAAAAAAAAAAATACTATTTGAAAATTTTACTATTTGGGCAACGCCCGAACGTTCAGGCGCGTGCCAGAACGTTCAGGCGCATGCCAGAACGTTCAGGCGCGTGACAGAACGTTCAGGCTCGTGACAGAACGTTCAGGCGCAATGCCAGAACGTTCAGGCGCATGCCAGAACGTTCAGGCGCAATGCCAGAACGTTCAGGCGCATGCCAGAACGTTCAGGCGCATGCCAGAACGTTCAGGCGCATGCCAGAACGTTCAGGCATGCCAGAACGTTCAGGCGCCTGCCAGAACGTTCAGGCGCAATACCAGAACGTTCAGGCGCATGCCAGAACGTTCAGGCGCATGCCAGAACGTTCAGGCGCAAAAATCTCTATATAAGAAACCTCCTCATTTCTCATTCCTCACACCAAATCACCTTCTCTTGTGATTTTTCTTCTCCTTTCCACGCATTCTAAGTTTTTAGTCTTTGAGACTCCCGGTGCGGTGCAACAAAGTTCTGTCCGGAGGAAAGCGCCAGATCTGAAAGCGGTGCAACGAAGTTCTGTCCGGAGAAAAGCACCAGATCTGAAGGTGGGGAACGAAACATAGGTTTGCGTGTTTCATAACTTTTATTAAAGTTTACATTCAATTATTATGATGTCTACTATTCATTTACACTGCATTATGTCATATAATGGCTTAACCTTGCACGTCGTGATACCGACCCTGATAAGGATCACTAGACGTTGCCAAAGTCAGTATAAATGTCAAGAAAAGACCAGACTAATAGACTAAACTAGTTCATGCATTGGCATCATACATATCACCACCTAGGGACGTATATGGTTTATGACTCATAGAATAGTTAGAAGCATTGCTCACTATTCATATTATTTCTCTGGAGAGGGACGTACATGAGAACTCGGCTACGCCGGGGAGGGACATCAGTACGTGAATCCAGAGCATCGTTCCTGAGGAGGGACGTACAGTGAGAACCTGGCTACGCCCGGGGAAGGACACCTGTACGTGAACTCAGGCGATGTACGCTCATCAAACCATTAATACGTGACGGTGTCATGCATACATACATATTGATTGATTATGATGCTTATATGTGTATTTAAGATATTTGATATTGAAGTATGCTTTATTAATTGTTATACTCATGCACTATTTACCCACTGAGCGCGTTAAGCTCACTCCAATATTATCAAATCTTTCACAGGAAATTAGGGTGGACTGGGTGCAGGTTATGGGGCCCACATTTTGTACCCTTTGTATGAATCATTGGGAATTTTGGGAGTATGTTCCCTTGACCATTTTATGTACAAAAGTATTCTGAATTATATGAAATCAGATTTGTACTGTGTACTATATTTCCGCTGCGCACTCTGTTATTACCATTATGATTGTTCCAAATGCGCGCCCCGTCCGAGAGTGTACCGCCGGTTTAGGCGCGTCCGGGCGGGGTGTGACAGCTAGTTTCTAATAATCAATAGTTCTGCAATCTCTCCTCATAAAGCCACCACATACTAGACATGACACGATATCCAACTTCCTTTTATTAATTACTCTCATACTCCACGGTTAGCACATTCTTTTCATTTTGTGGACAAAGGCAATTTAGAAAATTAAGAGATCATATCATTCTTAATTAGGCTCTATACACACTTGACACTAAGGCACAAATTTTATAATTTTGGTATCTTGTATTTTGATTCCTAGTACTCCCAAAATTATGCATGAAGAGACCATAGTCATGCAAGTCACCACACCCTAGCTTATAAGAAATATATAGAACAATTTTGCAGCCGTCTCCCATCTTTTTCATTCTACTCTCAACCCTAGCGCGTGAGCACACAGAGTGAGGGCGGCCGACGCATCGTTGGAGCATCACCCAGGGTGATTTCCTTTTATCACTGTAAGTTTGCTTCTCCGTTAATTATACAATTGATCACTTTGTTTTTGGCGTAGGAGATGGCAGCCATAAATGAACCCATCTACAACTGATTTTTTTCCCTCTTCTCTTTCCTTTCCCCTTTCTCTTTGTTTCCTCCTCTAACCAACGCAAAAGAACAGCAAAAGCAGCAGCCACGTTGCCGCTGTTGTCGTCCTCTTCTATGCTCCTAATCCCTGTTTTGCATATGACACATCACCATATAGCCATTAACATGTCTATATATTGCATACGATATATTTCAAAATTTCACCGCAACATCATCCACCTAGTTAATTACACATGTCATATCATATAATTTGTATTATTATGTTATCTCATATGGTTTTGCATTATATTATGTGAAATTATATCATATGTATAACATAACTATCAACATATAGCATATATGTATATTATATTAAATGTAATGTCTATTAATCAAAACCATCAATATATTTGTATATGATGTGTATGTAATATTAAGTTAAAATATATGTTATAATACGTATATTAAGTATGTGATAATACGTATTATATGTAGTATGATATGCACATGTATTATGTTACGCACATGTATTATATTGTCCACCTATGTAAATTTGATATAGAAGTAATTAAGCGTACCCCTCGAAGCTACTACTCACCTTTAGATAGACACGCCATATTTCTGAAATCTAAAATAATTATACAAAGCCTAATTTATGTACAATTTTTACCTATATAGGTGGACATCATCGAGTGTCGAGGAGTTTGAACACTTTAGAATTAAGCGATACAGGTGGGAAAGATTCTATGCCTTCATAATATTTTATTTTGATATATAGATAGGAAAATTAAATTAATTAGATTTATAGCACTATTAGATTGCTGGTGAATGTGTATGATACATGATTGTATGTATACTGTGATGTGATTGTTAGTATGATGATATGTATGTGTGCATGATTTTTGTTCTAATCAGATGTTAATTGGATGCATGTAATTCATGTGGTAATTGAAATTCATATGTAAATTATAATGCTTGATAATGAGACATCTGACTTGAGAATATTGGCATAATTGTTATAATAAAGTTCATACATGAATACTATTATATGTGGCATTGTGACATGATACTATGTGTAGTGGAGTTTAAACATATCTTGTGAGTACAATTCATATCATATTTATGTTGTATATATGGTGTGACTTTATTACAGAACACGATTAAGATAAGAATCATACGTATGGGGCAGTTATTCTTAGGAATATCACCAATAAGTATTATGGGGCAATTATTCTAAGGAATATCGTCAATGTTTATTATGGGACAATTATTCATGTTGAATATTGCCAACTAGTTTATGATTTTGGGTAGTGTCGCCTAGGAATTGATTCCCTAAAGGTATGTGATTTGGAACGTGATGAAATTCTCAACTCAAACAATCAAATGTTGCAACGATTAATGTGTGAAACTTGTTTGTAATGTTCTTGTGTATATATCATAATAAAATGTTGTGAATGGTTTAGATGACCCACTGGGCTTTCAAGCTCACTCCTATTTTTCACATGCAGGTACATGAAAGAATAGAGTCGCAAGTTCGTGACGTGTCTCACAATAGTAGGGGTGGGTTAGTGGCTTGAGTAGCGTTATGGTAGTAGGACTGAGTAATTATTTAATAATTGATTATATCAATTAAATGGGTTGTATTAGAAATCAATGCTTTTGAAACATTATAGTGGTCGTTGAAGATTTCATGGGTTATTTTATATGTTTATGCCTTGGACTTGAACTTGTTAATTCTACTTTATGAATATATTTAAAATGTTGTGTCCATAATGGATGGACAAGGACAAATACCTTCATGGCTCAATATTTAATTTGTGTAATGAGAATCTATAGTCTGTGGCATAGAAATTGAGAGCGGATTCTTCTATCTTAACTTGTAACCTTATTTAGAATATAAACGATATTATTAAATTTATTTTTACCTGTGTAAAGATTTTGGGGTTAAGGTAGATGAATACAATTCACGCCTCGATTTTCTTTTCGTTATTTTCTTGATAAGAGCAAATATTTATTTTTATTGCTTTAAATTTAAGTTATGAAATGAAAGCATGATTGATTGCATTATGTATTGAATGCATTAAACTTTGTTTTGAACAACGAACGTACTTAGGTTTATTATAGTTAGTAAGGTATGTGATCATTTCCATTGGGGTAAGTCTCTAGGTACGTAGACTCGCATGAGTACAGAATAAGTACTCGTGGCATTGGTGCAGTTCGTAGAAGTGGATCCTGGAATGATCGGAGTGGATGGTTAAATGAGTTGGGTTCTCCTTATGTATGCATAATAAGGATACAGACTCAGTCATACACCAGATTGTGAGGATTTGCTTATTTTCTTATGTATTGTATAAAATGTATAGAGTGGCGCAAATTGTATCTTGATCATGTATTGATATTATATATTGCTTGCATATAAGGTTTATATTAATTTAAATGTCATGTTTTATTATGAATACATATGTAATGCCACAGGTAGATAATTCACTGGGCTTGTTGTAGCTCACCCAACTCCTTTTATTACAGGTGGTGACTACAAGGGCAAGGGCAAGGCTACAAAGGGTTGATCTATACTTGTCATATGCTATTTTGATGTATGTATGAGTTGAAAACTTTGGTTTATGTTTTATACTTTATATGTATATATATAACACTAAGATATGTATAAAATGCTTAGTGGATTGTATATATATATATGGTTTGGATACATATGAATAATATGAGAAGATATACGGGATTATGATCTTGATATCATATATGTATGGTTTAAATATATATGTGGAGATGAGATACGATGTTTATGTCGATGGTTTAGAATTGAGTTTGCATGTTTTGTGGATTATCAGGTGTATGTGGAACCTCATATTTATGGGGAGGTTCTGCCAATTTTTTTAGTGATTTTCGTATATTTTGGAATGAAAGAAGGCTGACAAGGTATCATATACATTTATGTATGGTGTATATGGTATTCTGTGTTGGTCGTGGCGTCACCCTACGGAGGGGGTCGCGACACAAAGACATTGTTTTTAGAAAATAAACCTAGCACGAACAAACACATATCAAACTGAATTCCTAAAATAAACAAGCAAAATATCAAAACTAGACCTTAAACATGATAAACTAACACATAGCAAACCATTGCCAGACCATAACAATCACCAAAAATAAAAAAAAATAAAAAAACAAAACAAAACACCCCCCCCCCCCTTTGCCAAACTTGGATGTAACACTATCCTTAATGATGAACAATAAAAAAGACATAAAAATAAAGGAAGGGTTCAGAAAACTCCCCTAAGTCATCACTCTTCCACCTTGTCATTGCGTTCCTTCTCGACAAACCATTGTAGGGGGCCTGAAAAAAACCTTGCTCAGGATACTGTGGAAGAATGGGATACGCAAAAATATCGTGGCCCATTTTGGTGGAAAACATGCGAATTATTTCATCTAGTGTCTGATTACACCAAGCTTGATAATCGCTGGGGCATGGGCTTATTCTTGAAAATATTGATCTCTTAGAAGACGCCAATTATAATGTTCTTCAAATTTATTCTAAAACTAATCAAGCCTTGCTACCACTGATAAAGCTCTCTTAGATCGTGACGACCGAGAAGAATTGGCCCCATAAGTGGGTAACTCCCAACATTGAATCTGCTACACTAACCGTGAATCAATGACCTCCTTAGGAAACGTCAATTCCTCTGTCGATCTAGTAGATACACCAGCCCGCACACACAAGGCAATAATGAGGGAGGGGAAATATAATCCAACACCCATCAATGCGCACTCTAACAAATCTACTGAAAGAGCAACTCATCCACATTTATGGACTTCTCCTTATGGATGGCAAAAATAAGCAGAGCCCGGTCTTTGGTAACATCACTATAATCTATGGCTGGGATCATCTTAGTGTTGACCTAAGTGATTTTCCACTTAGATTTCTCTTAAGTGTTTTGATGCTTACAAGCAATATAACAAATGGTGTTAATGATTCTATCTAGTATATTTCAGCACCTAAAGTGAAGAAGAGCCAATACAAGATCAAAGTACTTCAAGTTCAAGAAGTTCCTGAAGCAAAAGATCAAAGGAAATGATCAACCATACTCAAAGCTTTGACAACTTGAAGGAAAGAAGAAACAAAAGGTTGAGAGTCTTGGTTACGTCTAGAATAAGGAGGTAGCCTACTTGTTCTAGTTTGCTCAATCATTTTCCAAAATTTATACATGCATTAGATTTTCTTTGAAAATAATTTCCAAGTGTTTAAACATTTTTGGTTTATGTTTTATAATATTTCAAACTTATTTGAATCATATTTTCATACGTTTGATCAACTTGCATAAGCTTTTCAACAAAAATCATGTTTGAGACTTATTTTTAGAACATAGCTTTCAATCCATTTTTGAAGAGTTTTCAAAATGATTTTTAAGTGTTTAATGTTCAAATTATGTGTATTTCAATCATATTTTATCACCCCAAACATTTTCATAAGATTTGAAAATCAAAATCCAAGTTTTAGTCATTTTTTGTCATGACTAGTGCACTAGTACAGTGGCTAGGTTCCTAGTGCTGTCACCAGCAAGCTAGTGGGTTCTTGATAATGCTTATTTTAACATTAAATTATTATCTTATAACAGAGCATTATCATATTTTAAGGCTCATGATTTGATAAGTAATCATAAAATATGTTTGACTTCTTCGTTACATGAATTCATACATTTTCAAAAATGCAAATATATTAATTTTTAAATCATATGCATAATTCAAGTTCATTATAGTTTTATTTCTCATACGCAATATTTGTGCTAATTGTCAGAAAAGTAGATGTAATGAGAACTTAATCATATTGGAGCATGTGAGCTTAGGAGCCTCGAGATCATAAGTTTTGAGAAGTTATCCACTACTTGGTTTCATGACACATGGCATCATCCCATTCATTCATCATTTGAGTGAAAATTTTGTGAAGCCCAAAGAGCAGCTATAGTTACGATGGAAGTTAGAGGAATCCCAAGTTAAGGACACATGGAGAAATCTTCTTCATACACCATCATTTTGTAACGGATCCCGAGAATAATCCAAGGGATGAGTTTAAGTTTAAGAGAGAACCCAGGTTGATAGCGACTTGTCAAGTAGTCTTCTCAGGAATCCCACTTGCTTCATTTTGCTTTTTTAGCTTAGTCCTAACCCCTCTTATTTCTTTTTTCTCTCATAATTATTTTTAGGGAAAGTTTCTCTTACACATAATATTCTCCTTCATTCACATTGGTCCCCCTTCCCCATGCTCCTTACTATGCATAGCTATCTGTCACCCTTAATTTGAATTTTCTACCATCTCATACAAGAAGCGTAAGTAGATCTTTAGCTATTTGAACCATTCATCCACATCACCTTTAGACCATCTCTCATTGGTTCATCCTATCCCTTGATAATCTATATAAACCCCTCAAATCCACACTTGAGGGGTGTCTTTTATTTTCATTTTCTCCCTTGATCGTTTAGGAGCTTTCCCTACTTCTCTTATTTTCACACTTGAGGGGTGTCTGTTAGAGCGCCAACTTGCTAGTGAAGATCGCCAGTGCACTAGTGCCTAGGTTTTGCAAAATCCAAGTTTTTGGATTTGCGCTAGCGCGCTAGTGACTGTTTGGGCGCGATTCTAACGGTCATATATGTTTTTATTTTTATTTTGAGCCTCCAACTGCTAGTTTCTTCTATGTAACGGCTAGTGCGAATTTCTAACTTATAAATGCATGCACTTAGGCCGTTTAAACAAAAGAGAGACAACCATGTGATTTTAGGGAGTGTTCTTGATCGTAAATATTTGTATCGCAAGTGTACGTTTGTCAAGTAATAATATAAACCGACGGTGAGTCGGGTATCATCCTCAGGGATAATGATGAATTTAACTGTTAAAAATGCCCAAAACTACTATAATCTTGATTTTATCTAGGTGATCAAACTATGATGAATTAATTGCTGAAAAAGTAATTGAACCAAATCAAACAAAATTAAGTAAATCTAGTATAAACTGGAAAAAATTCAAGGGATGGATAATTCTAGGGATATGATTTCACTATATTTATCAATTATAAATTGCTACAACATATGTATCATTGATTAACTCATTAATTTATAAGTCATGAATCCCAATTCATCCAATTCCCTCTCCCGAGTGATAAATTGAATTTATAATCCTAAAATATTAGTTTCGTTCTCCCGAGTCATAAAACCAACACAATAGAAAATTCCTTAAGTGTAATACCATGTATTTCAAACAAACAAACAAAAAATTCGTTTGGGCAGAAATGCCCAGACGTAAAGGCAGCCCGCCCGAACGTTCAGCCGCCAATTTTTCCTATAAAAGGAGCCCTCTCCTCCTCATTTTCTCATACAAAATCACCTTCTCTACTAATTTTCCCTCCTCTTTTCACTCATTCTAAGTTTTTAGTCTTTTGAGACTCTCTATTCGAGACTCTCGGTGCGGTGCGACGAAGTTCTGTCTGGAGGAAAGCACCAGATCTTAAAGAATAAGTTTTTATCTGAAGGTGGGGAACGAAACATAGGTTTGCGTGTTATAAATTTTATTAACGTTTACATTCAGTTATTATTATATCTACTGTTCATTTACACTGCATTATGTCATATAATGTTTATACTGTCACACTTATGCCTGTATATTAGGAATTCATGTATTACACTGTTATAATGTCGGATTTGTGGTCAATCTGGCTCAACTAGACTCGGTCTTGTCCTCAGTAACTTTAAATAGTGAACGGGAGGCAGCGGGCTGCTCTAGGCGAATGGTATTTAAGCAGACCTTGTGTCTCACCTCTCAACTGGGGACTGATCTAGTTGGTCTTATTGAAAGCTATCAGCTTCTACAAGTAATACTAAATGTCCGAACCTTGCACGTCATGATAGCAACTCTGATAAGGATCACCGGACATTGTCAAATTCAGTTTAAATGTCAAGAAAAGACCAGATCAGTAGACTTGACCAGTTCATGCATTGGCATCATACATATCACCACCTAGGGACGTGTGTGGTTTATGACTCATAGAATAGTTATGAGCATTGCTCGCTATTCATTATATTTCTCTGGAGAGGGACGTACAATGAGAACCTGGCTACGCCTAGGGAGGGACATCAATACGTGAATCCAGAGTACAGTGAGAACCTGGCTACGCCTGGGGAAGGACATCTGTACGTGAACTCAGGTGATGTACGTTCATCAAACCATTACGAGACGGTGTCATGCATACATACACATTGATTGATTATGATGCTCTCTTGTGTATTTAAGATGTTTGATATTGAAGTATGCTTTATTAATTGTTATACTCACGAACTATTTTACCCACTGAGCGTTGTAAACTCACTCCATTATTATCCAATCTTTCACAGGAAATTAGGGTGAACTGGGTGCAGGTTTATGAGGCCTACATTTTGTACCCTTTGTATTATTCATTGGAGATTCTAGGGAGTATGTTCCCTTGACCAGGGAGTATGTTCCCTTGACCATTTCATGTACAAAAATATTCTGAATTAAATGAAATCAGATTTGTACTGTATTATATTTTCCGATGCGCACTCTGTTATTACCATTGTTATTATTCTAAATGCGCCCCCCGTCCGCGAGAGTACCGCCGGTTTAGGCACGTGCGGGCGGGGTGTGACATTTAATGGTATCAGAGAGTACGGTCCACGGCCCACCCAAGTCCACCAAATTAGGAGAAGAAAATTTCATTAGATATATATATCTTTAGAACTATATATATATATATGAATTATATATAGTTAAGATTTGTATTAAATATATATCTAAGAAAACTATATAGTTTTATATAGTTTAGATTTATATATATAGTTATGATTTATGAAAACTATATATATGGTTATGCTTAAATATATATATATATATATATATATATATATCTATATATCTATGTATATATGAGATATATATATACATAGTAGCTAATGAAAAAAAAAAAAAAATTGGATGAAGAAATTTTATTAGATATATATATCTCTGGAACTATATATATATATATGTGTGTGTGTCAATTTTATGTAGTTGAGATTTATATTAAATATATATCTAGAAAACTATATGATTTTGTTTTTATAGTTTGATTTAAATATATATATAGTTATGACTTATGAAACTATATATATTGTTATGATTAAATATATATATCTATATATCTATGCATATAGGAGATATATATATACCATGTTACTAGTGAAAAATTTTGGATAAAAAATTTTATTAGATATATATATCTCTAGAACTATATATATATATATATATATATGTCAATTATATTAAATATATATCTGGAAAACTATATGATTTTTTTATATAGTTTGATTTAAATATATATATAGTTATGATTTATGAAAACTATATATATTGTTATTATTAAATATATATATATATATCTATGCATATAGGAGATATATATATACCATGTTACCAGTGAAAAAATTTTGGATAAAATTTTTTCACTATTAGATATCTCTAGAACTATATAATATGTCAATTATATATAGTTGAGATTTATATTAAATATATATCTAGAAAACTATATGATTTTTATATAGTTGGAGCTAAATATACATATAGTCATGATTTATTAAAAACTATATGTATAGTTATGATTGAATATATATATATATATATATATATATATATCTATATATCTTAGTATATATGAGATATATATATAACATATTATTGATGAGAAATTTGAATGAAAAATGTTATTAGATATATATATCTTTAGAACTATATATATATATATATATATATATGAATTATATAGAGTTAAGATTTGTATTAAATATATTTCTAAGAAAACTATATATGATTTTTATATAGTTTAATTTCAAATATATATATAGTTGATTTATGAAAACTATATATATAGTTATGATTAAATATATATATCTATACATTCATATATAAATACGATATATATACATCATATTGTTAATGAAGAATTTTGATTTCATGATGGCATAAAACATCAAGAGAAAAATAAAAAATATTGTCTAAAAGACAGAATAAAACTTAAAAATGTTAGGAATTTATTTTGTGTCTTTCACAAATTTATTTTCCTTTCAGCAAAAGAATGACCTCAAGTGAAGGAGCAACTTCCAGTAGTAGGGAACCAATTCCCACTAAACTCAATGAATTGTTCAAGAGGGAGGTTATGACTACGAGGAGCATCGACAATAGAGATCTCCACCTCCGCTCAATCCTTCACGACAAACTCGCAACTCTGAGTTGGTTGAACATAACAAAAGTTGAGGGTCACGTCTCTTACAGCTTGGTGAGATCTTTCTATGAAGCCATGAATTGTGTGGGACTTCAAGAAGAGGGGATCAGCCCTGTTCTGGAGACAACAGTCATGGGAATAAAAATTCCTATCAGCATCGATATTATTGCTCGACTTATGGAGATTCCGATTGAGGAGAGAATTATTGATCCACATGAACCCCAGACAATTACAGAGATCACGAAGTCTAATGAACAATTATTCAATTCCCTCACCAAGGAGCCATACACTCAATCGACGTACACCAACCTCCCAAACAATCATCTCAAGCCATCTCTTGCCGGCCTTGGAAAGATTGTATACGGCAACATCTTGCCAGAAAGGGAGACTAGAGGCACTATGTCAAGGGCCCAACTTATTGTGTTGTATTGCATAGAGAAGAAAATAAAGGTCTCCCTACCACACATCATCATCCAACAAATGTTGAGGGTGATTCAAAAGCCTTTGAGAAAGGAATTCCTCGGTTACAGAGTCTTGATCATGAGGATGCTATACGAAGCAAACATCAACACTTTTGATGGGACTTCCAAGCAAATCATTGAGCCAGTTACAGTGTCTTCTATCTTCAAGATATATGTCACGAGGGGAAGGGTAACTGACGAGGAAGTATTCGGCATGACAATAGGAAATGCTGAAAGAATGAGAAACGAACATGGACGTTGCCTTCGAAGAAGTCGACGCAAGATTCTCGTAAAGGAAGCACCAAATAATGAGCCAAATCAGAATCCTACATCAAACCCAGCCCCGAATGATAATCCAACCGATCGACTATTCACTGAGGAAGAGTTATTTGCCACACTAAATGAACCTCAACCAAGTCATGATAGACAAAGTACTCAAGCAAATCCACCAACCTGGAACATGCCAACTCAAGGCAACACTTCATACCAAAGGTTTCCAACTCCTGAGGTACAGTATCAGCCAGTTCCACAAGTTGCTGTGAACCAACAACAATAGTATTGGGCGGCTCCAAATTTTGGAGGGCAAAACATTCCAATGAGCCCATTGTTCGAAAACTTTTCACCTCAAACAAATCCAAATATCCAAAGGGGTCCAGTTAGGGGATCCCTGTACAATCAAAACAACTACCTTTTACCTATGAGTCACTCGTACAACCAATACTTTTCCCCAATGCCTATGGCCTACCCTCCATCTATGGGACAATCGACCCGTCAACCACCGATGGGACAATCGATTAACCCATTTGAACGGTTAAATGAAATGGCATCCAATATTGTTGAAATGAGAAAGACTCAAAATAATATATTAACATGTATGCAAAGCTCCGAAGCAGAGCAAGCAAACTCTCAACCTTCTGTTAGTAGTCGTTCTGTACCTAGTAGGAGATCTAGAAGGAGCGGTAGTAAGCAGGAAAATCAAGATTGATTACTAGCATTGTGAACTTTTCTTTTATATACGAATGAAATGTTTTGTTTAAGGCTATCTTTGGTGGGCTGACTTACAACCATTCTTTCTTTTGTATCACTAACTTTGGAGTGGTATGGGACACAACAAAATTGAAAGATACTAAATAAAATGTGGAAGTAAGAAAACTCATGACCTTGTGTGAAAAGAAACATTTGGAGAAAGTTGCATTACTAACATTATCACTAAGTTTACACGGTATGGGACGAGTAAACTTGGAAGATACTATTGGTGAACTACTATTCAACCGATGTTTTTAGAGACCCTGTTCATACAACTTAACTTGCTTAACACCCTTATTACCAAAGTCATGTGGTATGGGATACATGAACTTGCATAATAATCGAAAAGACTAAGAGTAAGAGTTTGAATACATAAGATTGCGATAGAACGTTAGATCATGATATTTACCGAGGCAAATCTTAGAATTCTTATAACTCGTATGGATTTTCAATGAAATATATATGTATATTTACAAAGACCAGAACCAAATCATTTGAAATACTTGCAAAGTTTTGTACTTATTATATAAACATTCTAACTTTGTTTTTACACCATGGCCAAACATACGAGATATATAAGATTTTTTGATTCCTCAACAAAAACCTTGCACTTCTCGAAATTGTTGTTGAGCATACTATAACATTATACTTGGCTACAGTTCCTAAATCTTGGTTTTATTTTCTCCTTGCCAGTGAGAAAATACAAACCAGGAAGATAGGAAAGCCACGTACTGTCCGTCCAGCAGTGGAAGCACCTCCTGAGATTTAGGAACCGCCGCCTTCGACTACAGCACGAGTAACACCCGACACTGCCACTACATCTGGGCAGGAAATACCACCCCCACCCGCACCCTTTGCCATGCCTTCGAGCATGGAAAGCTTCTTCGCCGAATTTATTGAGGCAATGAAAGCCACAGTTCAAACGGTCGTTCGTGAGACTGCGGCCAGTCAGTTGCCACCGTTCAGGCACCTGTAAGATTTGGATCAGAATCTCAAACCTATCAGATTACCAAGTACAAGAGGCTACAACCTCTTACTTTTGCTGGCACCATTGATGCTGATGAGGTGCAAAAGTGGTTGGATGAGTCAAAGAAGGCTCTAGATGCAATGGGAGTCGATGAGACTCGAAAAATTCCACTAGCGACCTACCAACTTGTTGGTGGGGCAAACACATGGTGGATAACAGTGAAAGAAGACCCAAGGGTCAACACAGCTAATATGACTTGGCAACAGTTAGAGTCACTATTTATTGATGAGTATTTTCCCGGCGCTGTGAAGAGGCAGAAGCGCCAGGAATTTGCTAAGTTATACTAGGGCAGCATGACAGTCAGGGAATATGCTGGCAAGTTCAAAGAATTATCAGTCTACTCTCTCTCCACCATCTCAACGGAGCAAGATAAGACAGAAAAATTTTATATTGGCCTTCGCCATGATATTCGACAAGCCTTGTCGATCTTGGATTTCAAGATTTACATGGAGGTCGTTAACAAGGCCATGAGCTTTGAACAAGAGAAGATCATACAGGAGTAGAGAATGAATAAGGGAAAATGACCTGCAACGTTTTCCCAACAGGGCTCGCAACAGGGCAACAAGAAGAAGCCCTACTATAATCAAAACCCACCCCTCCCAGCCCCTGTTTCGAAAAATGAGGCCACAACGCCTGCGGCTAAACCTTCTAACCCTAACAATCAGGGTTTACGTAATCATGGCCGCGGAGGTCGTTATGGAAGGGGTGGCTGTAGAAACGGCAATAGCAAAGGTGGTGGTCGACACCACAATCAGCATGGCCAGCAGAACAATCAACATGACCAACAGAACCATCCGCAGTATCAGCCGACGCGTTTCAACTGCGGCCAGAAGGGCCATGTAAAATATGTCTGTCCGCACCTTCAGCAGCCTATTCCCGTTGTTCCAGTCCACGAAGCACCACTTGGTGCTAATGCCCAACCCAGGCAGAACCAGCAGAACCAGGGTCAACGGAATTAGGGCAGAGCATTTGCCATCGCTCAACAACCCTTCCCAGACAACAATGTAGTTGAAGGTACCTTTCCTTTGTTCAATACAATGGTGCATGTTTTGTTTGATTCAGGTGCTACGCATTCTTTTATATCGTCAGCATTAGTAAGACATTTAGGCCTGCAGTCTGAACCCACAGACATCACACTCCATGTCACATCACCGTTCGGATCTGGTACTGACTTGAATTTGCAGTGTTCTCGATGTGAGCTTCGAATGTCAGAACAGATAATATATGCAGATCTCTTTGTGATGGACATTGAAGACTTCGACATCATCCTCGGCATGGACTGGCTAGCACCACTGAATGCAAAGATCGAATGTGTGAAGAAGCAAGTTCAGTTAACCTTACCTACAGGAGAGTTTGTCAAGGTTCAAGGAACAAGGAAATGGTTACACAAATCAACAGTTTCACTTCTCAAGGCACAACTTCGAGTTCTATCCCTTAGTGAAGAAAATGAATCACCAGCACTGTACCCTCTCGAAGTACACGATGTCCCGGTAATATCGAAATTCCCAACAGTTTTTCTAAATGACCTTCCTGGTCTACCACCTGTTCGAGAATTTGATTTTGAAATCAACCTCATACCTGGGACAGGGCCTATCTCAATTCCACCATAGAGAATGTCAAATGTCGAGCTGGTCGAATTAGACAAACAACTGAAGGAATTAGAGAGTAATGGCTTCATCAGAAAGAGTTCATCACCCTGGGGCGCTCCAGTTCTGTTTGTTCGTAAAAAGGATGCTTCGTTACGACTTTGCATCGACTATCGCAAGTTGAATAACGTCACCATCAAGAATAGATATCCTTTGCCCAGGATCGATGACTTGTTCGACCAACTTAGAGATGCCAAATACTTCTCTAAGATTGATTTACGGTCCGGTTATCACCAACTCTGGATCCGAGAGTCGGACATTACCAAGACGAGGTTCAGAACTCGGTACGGTCACTACAAGTTCTTGGTCATGCCGTTCGGTCTAACAAATGCACCTGCGGCATTCATGGATTTGATGAATCGCATCTTCAGGTTATACTTAGACCGATTTGTGGTGGTTTTTGTGGACGACATCTTGATATATTCCTCAACCGAGGAAGACCATAAGATACATTTGAAGATAGTCCTCCAGACCTTGAGAAGCCACCAACTGTATGCAAAGTTGAGTAAGTACGAATTTTGGGCAAAGAGAGTTCAATTCCTAGGCCATGTGGTTTTAGGCAATGGCATTGAGGTAGATCCTTCTAATGTTGAAGCGGTTTTAAATTGGAAGCATCCAACCACTGTTACTCCAATTAGGAGTTTTCTTGGTTTGGCTAGCTATTACAGAAGCTTCATCAAGGACTTCTCAAAGAATGTTGAACCTATGACAAAGCTCACTCGGAAGGACGTGCGAGTCATCTGGAATCCCGCCTGTGAAGCATCATTTCAGGAATTGAAGAAACGCCTCACGATGGCACCTGTACTTATCACTCTAAGAAATGAAATTTGATTTTCTTTATACACCGATGCCTCTCTCCAAGGCTTAGGTGCCGTACTAATGCAAGAAGGCCAAGTTGTTGCATATGCCTCGAGGCAACTGAAGATTCATGAGGGAAATTACCCAACACATGACTTGGAACTTGCAGCTGTCGTATTTGCACTGAAATTATGGCGTCATTACGTATACGATGAACGGTTTGAGGTCTTCTCAGATCACAAGAGTCTTAAGTACATATACACTCAGAGAAACCTAAACCTCCGCCAAAGACGATGGTTGGAATTCTTGAAAGATTATGTCTTTCAACTCTAGTACCATCCCGGAAAGGCCAATGTTGTGGCTGATGCCCTGAGTAGAAAAACTTATCTTGCTTGTACACTTAACTACGAAATGGGGAAGTTGGCTACCGAGATGGAGAACTTTAACCTACAACTGATAGAAGAGGGACCAAGACCACGACTCCCTCAATTATCAGCCAACTCTGAGCTTGTTCGAAAGATTTCAGCAGTTCAAGCCAATGACCCTATGTTAATGGAGAAACAAGAACTTCTACTCAGTGGACAGGACCTTCCTTACTGGCCGGTCTCAGAAGACGAGGCCGTTTTCTATAAAAAAATGTCTCTGTCTACCGAACGATCCTGAGGTTCGGAAAGAAGTGCTCACAGAGATGCACTGTTCGAGGTTCGCTATGCATCCTGGGGGTGCAAAATGTACAAGGATGTCAAGCGACAATTCTGGTTTTCTAGAATGAAAAAGGCAATTACAGACATCGTTGCTCGATGTCTCGTTTGCCAGAAAGTTAAGGCAGAACGAAGACTTCCCTCTGGACTCCTCCAGTCGTTACCTATTGGAGAATGGAAGTGGGAGAACATCGCAATGGATTTTGTTACGGCCTTGCCTCGAAATAATAAAGGGCAAGATGTTATCTGGGTTATCATTGACAGACTTACAAAGTCTGCATACTTCTTGCCAATAAAGTTCACGGATAATCCCTCCAAACTTGCAAAACTATATGAAAGAGAGATCGTACGCCTTCATGGCATACCACTCACAATCGTCTCTGATAGAGACCCTCGATTCACATCAAAGTTTTGGCACAGTTTTCAGAGTAGAATGGGTTCAAAGATCACCATGAGCACAACTTTTCACCCTCAGACTGATGGGCAATCAGAGCGTCTTATCCAAATTTTAGAAGACATGTTACAGTGTTGCATTTTGGACTTTAATGACGGATAGGCAAGTACTTACATTTAGTTGAGTTTGCATACAACAACAGCTACCAAACAAGTATCGGCATGGCATCGTACGAGGCTCTCTATGGTCACTCTTGCAGATCTTCGGTATGCTGGTTAGATAAGGCAGATCGACCGCAGTTAGGCCCTGAACGAGTTCAAGAGACTTCTGAGAGAATCACACTAGTAAAGGAACGACTTCGTGTTGCACAAAGTCGACAGAAGAGCTATGCTGACAAGCGGAGATAGCCTCTAGAATTTGAAAAGGGAGACTTTGTTTTTCTAAAAGTTCAGCCCACAAGAGGTGTCAAACGCTTTGGGGTCAAAGGAAAGCTCTCCCCGCGGTATATCGGTTCATTTCAGATCATCGACGTATTGGAAAACTTGCTTATCGTCTGTCCCTTCCATCGTCCATGCCTAAGGTTCATGACGTTTTTCACGTATTTATGCTTCGCAAGTATCGTCCTGATCCTTCGCATATCATCCCTTTAGTCGAGGTTCGGGTTGAGGAAGGACAAAAGTATCAAGAGAGAGCGATACAGATTTTGGATAGAAAAACTCAAGAACTACGGCGACGTAGCATACCACTTGTGAAAGTGCTCTGGGATCACCACAGCGTAGAGGAAGCAACATGGGAACTAGAAGCAACAATTAAACAGAAATACCCTGAATTGTTTTCTAGTACCAACTGATGATGTGATATATTGTACTATTCTCACTTATCAATAAAATGATGAAACTTTGTTTACACCTATCTTAATACATTGTTTCACTTGAATAACTGCGCAGATGTCTGAAAATAATATCAATGGATATAGTGATGCACACACGTAGTGGCCTCTTTGGCAACCGGTGGCTACTTCTCAAGAAGCAGAGTCAAGTCACAACTACTTTGCATCACCAACTCCATCACCACACAGACAGCGATCCTTATCGCCAGAGCGTGCATGGCTTTTTCCTAACAATCTCGTGCCCTCATCTTGGCAGGACCTTCTACCAAAATTGCCAGGAGGCCAGATTCGAGCAACAGCACGAAAAAGTATTCCACTGCTCAACCTACCTCCCCTCAAACGATGTAACCAGCGCCCTCCACCACCATATGTTATGCAACGGTTTGAATCTTCAGAGGACGAGTCCGATTCCATTTGCGCTCCATGGTTTTATAATGATGAGGATTCCACCGGCCACAATGCTATTCAGGGACCATACAAGCACTACCCTGAACTCGCAAGATATGACGCCGGTAGTGAATCTCAAGCAGATAACCATCATAACTACTTGAATTGATTTCGAGGGTGAAATCCCTTTAAGGGGGTAGAGTGTAATACCATGTATTTCACAAAAAAAAAATAACCTGCCCGGATGTTCAGGCGCCAATTTTTCCTATAAAAGGAGCCCTCTCCTCCTCATTTTCTCACGCCAAATCACCTTCTCTAGTGATTCTTCCTCCTCTTTTCACTCATTCTAAGATTTTAGTCTTTTGAGACTCTCTATTCGAGACTCTCGGTGCGGTGCGACGAAGTTCTATATGGAGGAAAGCGCCAGATCTAAAAAAAGAAGTTTTTATCTGAAGGTGGGGAACGAAACATAGGTTTGCGTGTTTTATAACTTTTATTAAAGTTTACATTCAATTATTATTATATCTACTGTTCATTTACACTGCATTATGTCATATAATGTTTATATTGTCGCACTTATGCCTGTATATTTAGAACTCATGTATTACACTGTTATAATGTCAGATTTGTGGTCAGTTTGGCTCAACTAGACTCGGTCTTGTCCTCAGTAACTTTAAATAGTGAACGGGTGGCAGCGGGCTGCTCTAGGCGATTGGTATTTAAGCGGACCTTGTGTCTCACCTCTCAACTGGGGACTGATCTAGTTGGTCTTATTGAAAGCTATCAGCTTATACAAGTAATACTGAATGTCTTAACCTTGCACGTCGTGATAGCAACTCTGATAAGGATCACCAGACGTTGCCAAAGTCAGTCTAAATGTCAAGAAAAGACCAGACCAGTAGACTAGACTAGTTCATGCATTGGCATCATACATATCACCACCTAGGGATGTGTGTGGTTTATGACTCAGAATAGTTAGGAGCATTGCTCGCTATTCATTATATTTCTCTGGAGAGGGACGTACAATGAGAACCCGGCTACGCCTGGGGAAGGACATCAGTACGTGAATCCAGAGCATCGTTCCTGAAGAGGAACGTAAAGTGAGAACCTGGCAACGCCTGGGGAAGGACATTTGTACGTGAACTCAGGCGATGTACGTTCATCAAACCATTACGAGACGGTGTCATGCATACATACATATTGATTGATTATGATGTTCTCTTGTGTATTTAAGATATTTGATATTGAAGTATGCTTTATTAATTGTTATACTCATAAACTATTTTACCCACTGAGCGCGTTAAGCTCACTCCATTATTATCTAATCTTTCACAGAAAATTAGGGTGCACTGGGTGCAGGTTTATGGGGCCCACATTTTGTACCCTTTGTATTATTCATTGGGGATTCTGGGGAGTATGTTCCCTTGACCATTTCATGTACAAAAATATTCTGAATTAAATGAAATCAGATTTGTACTGTATTATATTTTCTGTTGCGCACTCTGTTATTATCATTGTTATTATTCTAAATGCGCCCCCCGTCCGCATCCGGTTTAGGCGCATCCGGGCGGGGTGTGACATTAAGATTTATGATTCTCTTTAGCAACTTCATAGGAATTTATGCGTTTTCCAACTTAACATAAATTTCCTAGGTCACGTTCTTCCCATTCCAATCCAAAATCCCCCTCCCGGGTGATAGATTCTAAATCTAACCTCATTCGAAAATTGGCCAGAAATTTGAAAGCATTAAGATTAGAAAAACACAAATAAATCAATAGAATCAATCAAATGATAGTATCAATTCATACTATCAAAATATAGATCCATCAAATCCCTAGATAAAATGTTTAGCTCGTACTCAAATCCATTAATACAAAAATGAAAATTAAAGAAGTGTTCATCATCACAAATTGAAACAATAAATGAAATTAGAAACCCCCTTGACAAGATGATCTCCTTTTTCAAGCTTCTTCAATCTGCAACTTCTCCTCTTCAATGATTTCTTCTTGCCTCCTTTCTATTCTCTAAACCTTAGCTAACTCTAATCTATTCTTAATCTACTAGCATGAAAGATGATCTTTTAAAAACCCTAAAATATCATTATATACAAAAGTGGGAAAAGTCCAAAAAAATACCAAAAAATGCATTATGTAGTGTCGCGACGCTTGGAGCCAGCGTCGCGGCGCAACACCATATTTATCGCAAGTTTTGAGCTCAAAACGCTTCTTTTTTTCTCCTTGGTTCTTGTGTGGGGCTTTTCACTTGATTCTTTTGTCCATCTTTTGCACCTTTCTTTGACATAGTCTTGTCACCCTTTGAATCACATTGCATCCCACTTTTAGGCACTTTATTTACTTACAAAACAAAGCACAAAAATGCAAGTAAGTGACCTAAACTAATCAAGTATTAAGAGTTTAACTGAAACTATGTATTAACATGCAAAATGTGACAATATTAATATGTAAATGATGCAATTGACTTTCGAAAAAATATCTAAAAATCATGATTATTTTTCTAAGCTAGCCTAATGCATTTTATTCATGAAAACCACTAAAACCAACTTATAAAACTTATAAAAATATCAAAATGAACCTAAAACACTAAATATGAACAATTAATGCAAATATATCTAAAAACTAACTAAATGCACCCAAAAACTTATGAATTTAACATGTAAACTAACAATTAAAACTCGACTTATCAGTTCTTCAAAATCAATCCATTTTTCATTTCAAAAACCCTTGAATTAAGAGATATTGATTTAAAGATTGGATTTAAAGCTCCTATTTTGTGCATCTTTCAAAGCTTCACCAAAAATAATTTTATTTAGAAATCTTGATGCAAGGAAGGTAAAACTTGGTTGTAAGGTCTCTCTTCTATTGAGCTTAAATTTTCATATCTTGTATTTGGGCATTTGTGATATTAGGCTTAATTGTAATTATTCTAGCCACATAGAACAAACATTATATGTTCTTTTTCTAAGTCTTTTTGGAGTGTTTTGTTGAAACAAACCAATACAAGTGATTGTAATATCACTTGGGATTCCAAGGTTGGAATCTAAATTAGTTTCACCATTTATCTTGAAAAGGGTCAAGTGGTTTATCCTTTACCTGCGAAAAGGATTTCGGCTTTCCTTTGTCCTCGAAAAAATAAATAGTGGTTCATCCTTAGCCCGTGAAAATGATAGGTTTGTCATAAACCTCTAAAAAGACATTGTAACGGTTTGGTTCACACCCTTGAAGTGAACTGAGTATAGTGGAATTGTAATGCCCCGTACATTGGTCAAACGTAAAGGTTGACATATACGTATCGTAAGACGTATTTATACGTGTATACATATGGGTATTGGCCTTAAAATAGTGTAAATACAAGTATGGTAGGGTCCTTGGTACACTAGGATGCTAGTGGAATCATAAAATAACCCATACTTAGTGAAATTTCAATTCTGGGTTGCAAGAAGCGCACTCCTCAGGGAAGAAGCGCGCTCCTGTGACCAAACCCGAGAGCACTGTTTTTCAGAAAATTCAGAGAAGAGCGCTCCTCAGGCAAGAAGCGCACTCCTCATGCAAAACAGAGAGAAATTTCATTTATGGGAAGCTAAGTAGCGCGCTCATGATTAGGAGAAGCGCGCTCCTTGCGTCCGGACAAATCTTTTTAAGTGGACAGTGAGGTGGTCCGCACATTTTAAAACTCATTTCTCACCATTTTCAGCCATTTCTGAGCTGAGGATTGGGGAAAACGAAGGAAGGGAAGAGAAAGGAGCTAGGGCTTGCCAATCCAAGTAAATTCTTGTCCTTTTTCAAAAAAAAATTGCATCCTTGCAAAAAGTTATGCAACATATGATATTTTTGTAGATTTTCGACGGTTGAATTTGTGGGTTTGAGAAATGTGATTTGAGCTTGGATTTGTATATTTTCATGGGCAATTGATAAGTAAATGATTTGTGGTTGAAATTGATGTTGTTGCCATTGATTTTGTGTAAAAAGAATGATTTTTTATGGATGAAAACCCCATCTCTGCTGCTACAAGTAGCTAAGGGTTTTGAGGGTTTCTTGTGTATTTTTCTTAGTAACTGGAGTGTGTTTGAGCTGGAAATGCATTGAGGAATAATTTGTTATTGTTTTTTTACAATTTATAGCAAGAATTATGGATTGAATTGGTGATCTGGACAAGTATTAAGTGAGCAGCTAGTGTGTTGAGTAGTAGGCATTGCGATTTGTCTGTGAGTATCTCTTGACTTTGGTTACTTGTATATGGCATTGTATGATAAAAATTGTGTTTCAAATCATGAATATGTATATGTATTTGCATTTTTTTAAATTCATGAAGATGTTTGACTTGGAACATGTTTTGGTCTTGCTAGAGCAAGTTAAAACATGAGATCATTTCCAAAAGACAGTCCCGCATAAGGATTGAATAATCTCATGGTCCGAGTGATAGTTTCTGAATGGAATTGGGATTAAGTCCTAGTTTGAAATGATTCATAGCAGAAAATTGGGTAATAAGAGGTTCGTTGCGTAGACTCCTTATAAATGCATAATAAGGAGTAAATACCCTCTCTATTACTAGCAGGAGGGAGATTGTATGATTTTATTGTAATCCTGCATGTTTGGAATTATATTACGCACATGTATGTATTGTGAAATGTTTCATACATGCTTTTGAATGAGATTTGAATGTATTAAATCATGTATTTCCTTAAATGCATATATGATGTCACAGTTAGGAATATTTACTGAGTTGTGGTTGCTCACCCAATTCTCAAACATTTCAAGTTCGGGTCCTAAAGGCAAGGAAAAAGCACGTGAAAGATAGAGAATTCTTCTTTTTTTGCAATGTATGTAATGTTGAGAATAATAGTAGAATGTTTAATTATTATTTTGTGTTATGGATATGTATATAACACTATCTAAATATATGTATCACATAGAAGAGATGTGAGAATGAGTATGGATGGTTGTAAATAGATGTGTATATGTGAAAATGTGAGGCTTAGATGATGAATGATCATATATATACTGTGATGTGTTTGACTTTGTGATAATTAGGTTGTGATATGACCAATAAACAAAAGAGACTCTGTCAAAATTTTGAGAAAAATTCAAATGTAATTTTGGATAAGGTGACAATTATATCGTTGTTACATGACATATATCGTATCCTGTGTCAGTCGTGACGTCACTCATACGGAGTGGGTTGCAACAGGAGTCCTAAAGACTGTTTCTCTAGGCGTGGATGTAAGAAAAGGTTTTCTGAATCATGTAAAAATCTTTGTGCCTAATTTCATTTATTTCCGCACTTTTAATTTATCCACATTGATTTTTAGAGCATTAAAGCATATCATTTAAAGAATTCCACTAAGGAACTTAGAATTTGTCAAAATCGGCCATAGCACCCAATTCACCCCCCTTTTGGGTGTCCAACACTACGCACATATGAAATAAAACTAGATCTTATAGTCTTTTTCCATGTCCTTAGCAAGAAAGGACTTCCATTCGAGCCCGACGTGCTTCTAAGTAGTACCGTTGGGGCACAATTCTTGCATGACTTTATCCATATCGACTTCATCATCCAAGGTACTATATTCATCATCTTTTATATTTTATAACCCAGAAAATTGATTGATGGTGTGTGTTGCATGCAAACCGCAAGTGAACGGTTGCCAAGTTATAATATATTCCGATGAGAAATCGAGTATCATCCCCAGGGATATTTACTACACTATCTACCGCGTTTTAACCCTAATTTTATCTAGATAATCAAAATCAAATAATTGAATGATTAAGACAGAAATTAAACTAATTAATTAATAACTAACAACGGAATGCAAATCAAATGGTAAATCAATTGGAGAATAAACTAGAGGTTCGATGCATCTCACTCTCAACTATGTCTAGATATGTGTATTATTATTAAATCAATTCTTTAGCTTATAAGTCGGAATTCCTAACATTTCTAATTCTCTCTTTTGAAGCAGAACTAGAGCATATTATCGTTGTATTGATTTAACTCTTTCGATGAAAACCAAACACAATGGTAATTCATTAAGATCTATGATTTCCATCTAATGACTTCAAAGGTTCTCGATCTCCTTTTGAATCTCACGATAGCCTAGGTTATACTCTCCAAATTTCAGCTCAAGGTACCCTCTTTTGGAGCGTCTACCTCGAATCTGGGATTATTCGATCCTTGATTAGGAGATCGAAAGCTTCATACATAGAAAAATATAAATAAACTAAAAGAATTTGTTAATAATAATTAAAAAATAAAAGCTAAGACATAGTCTTGAGTTTGGATCAATCTACCTCTAGAAAGAGGTTTAGTTCATAACTAAAGAAATAAAAACAATAACTAATGGTTCAAACATGAATCGGAACAAAGGAAAACAAACTAAAATTGGTGTAGAGATTTTCAAGAATCTTCAATACGAATCTTCTTCTCCACTTTTCTTCCAGCCATCAAACCTTTGTTCTCTTCTCTATATTCCAATGTGTTTCTCTCAAAAAACCCTTCAGTTTGATATATAATATGCCCCCTTTTGTCATCCAAATTCCTAATTAGAAAGTCTCTAATTTACCAAGTTACTATAATCACAACTGTAAAACACAGCGCGGCAGCGCCCCGATTGGTATTTCCCCAGAGCCGTGGTAGCGTCGTGGCGCTCTGAGGCTTGCATGTACGCCTGGATTGTGTACTTAGGCAAATTTTTGCACTTCTGACTTGGGGTCTTCATACTTCACTTTTATACTTTCTTGTACATATTTTTATCATCTCAATCCATGACTAATGCATTCAAACACCTACAAAACAAAGCAAATCAAATTAAAAACACTCTTAAACATAAATTAAATCAAATCATAGACTAATAAACTCAAATAATGTATAAAAACCAATTTATTCCTAAACTAACAAATCAATCAAAACTAACATAAACACACTAAACTAATGCATAAATCATCCTAAAACTCCTATAAAACACTCCTAAAACATGTCTAAATATGCATCTATCAGTGTGCCGACCAAAACGCACGGACTTCCCACGAACCTGAACATACCCATTGACATGCTCTTTCGTATTGCCTTAAAATTCGCGCACCAACTTGGACAATGCTTACAAAATGTGTGCCAATTATGCACCTTAATTACATCCAAAAATTCTTCATCAAAACTATCATGGAAATCAAAACCTCGCTTTGGAATAGGAGTTTTCTTGCACATGGAGTTAGTATATCTTTGAGATGTTTTTTTCGATACAAATTTGGTGGAATCAAAGTTAGAAAAAGCCCTACTTCTTTGGGAAGCCATGAAAATGAGAGAATCACACCACGAGCACCCCAAATCTAACTAGAAAATGAACAAACCCCTACTCTCTGAAAAACTACAAAGCTGCAAAGAATAGAGAAGAATGGACTTCCAAACCAGTAAAAATCCGCAAAATACTTGAAATATAATATGAATCCTGGATTTAAAAGTGCCAACCTTGCCAATGGAGACTAAAGGAGAGCACCTAGGGCTTGGAATGACCTCCTTGGAATGAAAGAGAATGGAAAAGAGGGCTAAGAAGGAGATGAGGGGGAAGATGAAGATGAAGCTGGAAGATGAAAGAATAGAGGAAGAAGCTCCAAAATAATGATCAGAAGAGGAAAAAGTGAGATGGGGAGGCTCAAAGAATGAGTTGCAGAAGAAAAATGGCGTAGGAAAGCAAGATAAAGGAAAAAAAAAGTATAAAAAAACAACAACAAATACGGCGTTAAAAAAAATCCAACCTCGTGACCCCAGCGTCGCGCCTCCCACTCCTAGGTGTGGTGGCGCTCAGTCATTTTTTTTCTTCGGCACTCGAGCATGGACATCACGGCTCCAAGTTGGGTGTCACGGTGCCCACTCCCTGCATAATTTTTTTAACTAAAACCTCTAAACTTACCCTACTAACCCATAAACACATATAACCAACGAAAATATACTCTGCAACTCACTCCAAACACCGACATTAACAAAAGGCCTTGCACACACCCCCAAACTTGTATAAAAACCTGTAAAAGAAAAAAAAAACTAAATCAAAATCAAGGAAATTCTAAAAAAAATTACGGGATGAATAAAAAAAATAAAAAAAAACGAAAATAATTGGGTTGCCTCCCAATGAGCGTTTGAGTTATAGTCCTCTACTGGATTCTCGTAATACTTATTCTGAATCAGCTTAGGTGATGGAAGACTTTTGATGATCAATCGGTCCTCCCCAATAAAGCTTAAGTCGTTGTCCATTCACCTTGAATGTTTGTTTGGAACTCTCCTCCTCAATCTACACTGCCCCATGTGAGAACACATTAATGATGTGAAATGGCCCTGACCATCTGGACTTGAGCTTTCTTGGAAATAACTTCAATCGAGAGTTGCAAAGGAACACATGTTGACCTGGTTCAAAACGGCGCACCATGATCTTTTTGTCATGTCATCTCTTGGTCTTCTCCTTGTACAACTTGGCATTTTCATAGGCTTGTAGATGACGGTTCTCGCTCGTGGCATGCAAATCAAAGTTAAGCTTCTTTATGGCCCAGTAAACATTATTGTCACATTGTGTTCTCTTACCCAAAATAATACACAACGAATTGTAAAACCGAAGTGCGAACAATTATGGACATCAACATAGATCTTTTATTCATCCTCCATTAATTAAGGAGGGTACGAGTACAAGGGTACATTATGTTACATACACGAGCACGAGGCGAAAATACATCTACAAAAACCCCCACACACCTAGATCTACGTTGACGTCCCGCTCTCTACACGCCTCTTTCGCATGTAGTACCGACGGCTCTCGTTCTAGAATGCAATGTCTAAGAGCCTAGGAAAAATATCAACGGGGTGAGCAAAATAGCTCAGTGGATCTAGCAAGTTAAGCGTATCATTTACAAGAAGATAAATATAACAATGCATAGAATAATGCATATTAATCCATGTCAAGCAATATAATCATGAAATGCAGTAGTTGTTGGCCCAGATGTGTCTGAGAGGAGGAGGGGGGAGGGAGGGGGTGAATTTGACACTTAGCAAATTTTGACCTTTCTTTTGAATGTATGAAATATTGAAAGTAGATTAATAAAGTATAGTATATAAACACAATGACCGTAAAGGAAACAATACAAACAAGATTTATAGTGGTTCGCCCTCGCCTACATCCGCTACCGAACCTCCTCAATTAGGATTTGTTCAAACTCCATTAAAGATCTTCTTATGGGTGAAGACCAAACCGGTACACTTTCTCCACTTACGGGTATGAGAAGAACCGTTATACTTTCTCAACTTTCGGGTGTGGGAAGAACCTTTTCTCAACTTCCGGGAATGAGAATAATCTTTTCTCAACTTCTGGGTGTGAGAAGAACCGTTACAACTTTGAGCAACACTTTCTCTAACCCAGTGGAAAACCAGTCACTAATATCAAAATACAAGATGAGATATGATTCCCTTTACTTAGAATAAAAGTGATACTTACAAAGCTTTGGATTGAGCCTTTTGTTACCATAGATTCAGCAAAATATGTATGATGAAGTTCAGCTAAAAGCTGGTTCAAAAAGCTTTCGTCTTCTTCAATGGATTTATAAAAAGATATAGATGAAGGTCAACTAATCCAAAAGACTTAATGTATTTCAAAAGATCGTAAATTTAAAGCAGTGAGTAGAAGACTAACTTTCAAAAGTTTTTTTGCACAAGTGAAAACTATTAAACGTTTTGAATGATTTTTCAGTTTTGTATTTGATAGATCGAGTGTCTTTGATCTGCACTAAGGCAACATATGTATAGAAATAGCAGTGGCGTAATGGACTTGGTATTTTTGGCACACAGTTATTTCAAAAACAACAAACACATTCTTTTCTGAAACAAATCGATTCATCTCTGTACGACGACAACACCTGAATTTTTTGATCTTTCACAGAAGAGGAATGTCACACCTGGGTTGCACACAGTGCCTCCTACCCAGGGTGATGAGTACCCCCGCAGGGCATACTTCAGCCATAACACCACATAATATTTTCCCATCCCGTCACACACCCACGGTGGTATGGGGACGCACCCCCGGGATCATTTGTCCACACTATTCATCATGAATAGTGTAGGGCCTCCCCCGGATTAAAACCTCAAACCTCATATAGGTTGATTTTGCAATCCGAATAACCACTGTCAGTAACCACTATTCATGATGAATAGTATGAACAAATGATCCCGGGGATGCGTCCCCATACCACTGTGGGTGTGTGACGAGATGGGACAATATTATGTGGTGCTATGGCTGGAGTATGCCTTGCGGGGGTACTCATCACCCTGGATAAGGGGCACTGTGTGCAACCCAGGTGTGACAAGGAATGTTGTGATAAAGTATTAGAACGTTCTGAAAAGTTTCAAAAAGTTCTGAAAAGTTTTGCACAGTTCTGAAAAGGTATATTGTAAAAGTGTACGTGTTAGAACAGTGACAGTGTTGGATTAGCGTCCTGACGCATAAAACTAACTTTGTCGTTTTGTTCCTTAAGCGTTCTCATGAACCATAAGCGTTTTGCTGAACTATGAAGTGAGGGTGCTACTTAATCGTAAGCGTCCTAACTTTCTTCGCGATTAAAAACTACTAAACTTTATGAGGGCACTAATCCACAATTAGCGTCCTGCCTTGTTTTAAATACTTAGAGTCATGAGGGCGCTACAAATGAGTAAGTGTCATAATATTTTAAAAGCAATTTAAAACTCAAAAAACAATCAGCGAGCTAATACTGTATCAGTGTCCTGACAAGTTCACAGGTTGACTTAAATAAGGTCGTTATTGATGAAGTAAGCATCCTTATGAATAAGTACATTTCAACCTTGAACAGTATGCGTCCTAATGTATTATCAGTGTCTTGACCTACCAAGTCCAAGAGGGCACTGCTAAGACATTAGTGTCCTGAAAGATGTATCAGCATCCTAATAGACATTTAAAAATAGTGTAAAAAAAAACTTGACAAATGCAATTAAAGTTTCGATATTTTTGGATCAAATCAAACATAGATAATTCAATGCAAATGATCAAAAAACAACTCGACTAAAACATGCAGTCATGCATATTGCTGAATCATATGATAATGAAGGTTCTACAACCTAAACACAATCTAATCATATAACGATATATATATATATTCTTTAAGTGATCATGGTCTTTAGATGGATTTTGACAACACGTTTACCATGCATCATTGATTCTTCGAAACTTTCATGTAGGATTAGATGTGTTAGGCAAATAATGTTATTATAAACAGAATATGGTTTGTGATCATCAAAATATCGTTCATATAAGGGACATACTCTTATAAGGGACATGAGGATAATTGGTTCAACAATCTCCCCATTTTTTATGATTTCAAACACATTGTTATAGGCTTTGAAGCAAGCTAAAATAATGAGTGTGAATATGCATGTTTTGCATTGATAATGTTATGCAAACACATTACTAATGCTCCTTATTTCATATGATATGAGTTTAGCACCAAGGAATATACTAAAACTCCCCCTGAGTTTATGATGCTTCAATGATATTACTTCTCCCCCTTTTGAAAATATAAAAAAGATTAAAGTATTATGAAGTATGTCTCCCCATTGAGAGAAGTAAGCATCAAAATATCACAAATTAGTCTCAGAGAACATGCCAAGCTCTCTTCAAATGTGAACGAACTGGTCTTAGGTAAAGATTTAGTAAATATATCAGCCAATTGTTCTTTTTTGCCTATTTGAGACAGTGTAACTTCTCCATTTTGCACATGATTCTGCAAGAAGTGATGTGTGATTTGAATATGTTTAGTTCGGGAGTGCAATACAGGATTTTTAGATATGTTAATAGCACTTGTATTGTCACACAGAATTTCAGCACATTGAACAAATATTTGATAATCCTGAAGTTGTTGTTTTATGTCCAAGATTTGAGAACAACAACTTCCAGCTGCAACATATTTTGTTTCAACTGTGGATAGTGCCACCGAGTGTTACTTGCAAAACCAAGAAATTAAAGAATTTCCAAGAAAGTGACAAAATCTGGAGGTACTTTTCCTATCAGTTAGACTACCGTCATAGTCAGAGTCTACATAACTTTTCAGGTCAAAAGTAGTACCTTTGGAATACCAAATTCCTAGGTTTGTTGTGCCATTGATGTATCTGAATATTCATTTGACACATTTTAAGTGAGATTCTTTAGGTTATTATTGAAACCTTGCACAAAGACAAACATTGAACATAATGTCAGGTCTACTTGTTGTTAAGTATAATAGGCTTCCAATAATACTTCGATAAAGTTTAGAATCAATAGGTTTTCTTTTTTCATCCTTATCTAATTTAATTGTCTAGTTACAGGGAGTATCAATTGATTTCAAATTATTCTTTCGAAACATTTTAACCATTTCCTTAGCATACTTTGATTGGCTTATGAAGGTTCTTTTTGGCATTTGGTTAATTTGCAAGCCGAGAAAGTATGTAAGTTCTCCCATCGTACTCATTTCAAATTCCTTTTGCATTAATTTTGAAAACTCATCACATAACTTTTTGTTTGATGTACCAAAAAGTATATCATCCACATATATTTGAACAATAAGCATATTATCATTATGGTGTTTGATAAACAAAGTTGGATCAAGCTTTCCTTTTTGAAGTTCATGATCTAAAATAAACGAACTCAGTCGATCACACCAAGCTCTTGAAGCTTGTCTTAATCTATATAAGGCTTTGTGGAGTTTGAACACATAATCAGGGTTTTGAGCATCCTCAAACCCTGGAGGTTGTTCTACATACCTTTTCATTGATGTATCCATTTAGAAATGCACTCTTTACATCCATTTGGTATAAGGGAAAATCTTGTAACAAGCATAGGCAAGTAGCATTTTTATTGCCTCTAATCTTGCTACTGGGGCAAAGGCTTCTTTGAAGTCTATGCCTTCTTCTTGGTTGTACCCTTGTGCAACCAATCTAGCCTTATTTCGGACAATGATACCTTGTTCATTCTTTTTGTTCCTAAAAATCCATTTGGTTCCTATAACAGATTGATGAAATGGTCTAGGAACTAATTCTCATACTTTGTTTCTCATAAAGTGTCCTAGCTTTTCTTGCATAGCAAGAATCCAGTTTTCATCTTTCAGTACATCTTTCACTTTAATTGGTTCAAATTGCGATACAAAAGCAACAAGCTCTTGATCTCTCTGAATTGAAGCTCTAGTGGATACTCCCTTTTGTGGATCACCTTAAATTTGATCTTTGGATAGGCCTTGAAGCAATCTAGAGTTTTTAGAAGTTTCTAAAGACATTTCAGTCTCAAGATTAAGATTTATGCTCTTAGTTGTCTTGGGTTCATCATCATCAAAGTTTAATTGTTTAAATTCATCCTCAAGACTTTTCTTATTTTCACTTTCATCAAAATTTACATGAATTGATTCTTCTACAATTTGATTAGATTTATTGAAAACTCTATAGGCTCTACTGTGAGAAGAGTATCCTAAAAATATTACTATATCAGATTTAGGTTCAAACTTGTCTAAGTTGTCTTTATCATTTAGGATAAAACACTTACATCCAAATACTCGAAAGTAACTAATGTTGGGTGTTTTACCTTTTCATAGTTCATATGGAGTTTTATTCAAGTCTTTCCTAATTAGGATTTTGTTCATTACATAGCAGATTGTGTTAATAGCTTCCCTCCAAAAATGATTTGCAGTGTTATACTCATTAAGCATTGTTCTACACGCAAAGTCTTATTTTTCCTCTCAACTACACCATTTTGTTGTGGTCTCCTAGGGGCCGAGAGATGGTGAGTGTAACCTTGATTATTGCAGAATTCTTCAAGATTTTTATTAACAAATTCGCCTCCTCTATCACTTCTAATTATGTTGATTTTATGACCCTTTTCATTTTCAACTCTTTTACAAAATTTTATAAATAGTTCGCATGCATCAGATATGTAAGCCAATAGAAATACCCAAGTAAATCAAGTAAAGTCATCAACAATCACAAATACATAAGATTTACCACCTAAGTTTTGGGTTTTGGTTGGTTCGAAGAGATCCATGTGAATCAGTTCGAGAGCTCTAGAAGTAGATTGATGCCTCTTGCTCTTAAAAGATGATCGGGTACGCTTACCAAGTTGACATGGTTCACATACCTTGTCTTTTGAGTATATTCCCTTCGAAATACCCTTGGCAAGATCATGTTTTACAATTCTAGATATATTATCCATACTAACATGAGCAAGTCTTCTATGCCATAGCCATGCATTATTACAAGAAATAGCACTTAAACATGCTACATTTTGTTTCTTCATGTCATTAAGATTTGTGTAATACACATTTTTAAGTCTAGATGTCGTGAATGCAACAAATTTATCTACATGCTTGCCAATGTACTTATTTGCTTTAAATGAAATGTCATAACCCTTGTCACATAATTGAGTTATGCTCAAGAGATTATGCTTCAGCCCTTTAACATAAAGTACATCAGATATGGATAGAAAATCATTACCAATGATTCCAATGCCTTCAATATCACATTTGTTGTTGTCTCCGAAGGTGACCTTTCCTCCTTTCTTTTTTTCAAGGTGCAAAAATTTAGACTTATCTCCAGTCATATGCCTTGAGCAGCTGCTGTCTAGAAATCATAGTTCTTCGTTTTTGCTCATCTACACGACATAAAATACTTTTGACTTTGGCACCCATGCTACTTTGGGTCCATCCATGTTAGCATCAATAAGGACAGATTTTTCAATCCATGCATATTTCCTTTTCTTCCCATTTAATACAATACATCTAAGCATGGTATGACCTTCCCTATGACACTTGTGGCATTTCGGTCTTTTGGTCAGGAAAGTGTTATATTCCTTTTGTTTTGACCCGTTTGTACAACTTAAGCCAGCTTTGTCAAATGCACATCTTTGTTATCCCAGCATCATGTCAAATAATTTTTTACCTTTGGTGAACTTGATCACAATGCAGTTCAGGTCTTCCTTTTCCCTTCTTAGTGTTTTGTTTTCATTTTTCAGTTTCTGAACAACTTTCTTAAGTTGTTCATTATCTAGGGATAGTCCGTCTAGCTCTTCTTGTTGAAACTCTATTTCCTCAAGAGCTTCTTCAAGACTTTGGTTGAGTTTTTCATTCTTCTTAATTTCTTTACTGAGCTTTGTCTTAAGATCATGCATATAAATATCAAAAGTATTAACTTCGTCAATAGGTTCAGATTTTACCTCTGTGTTTGCCATTAAGCACAATGTAGCCGTGTGATCTGAATTTGGCTCATCCTCACTTGAACTTGAGTCATCCCACGTGGATTTGAGAACTTTCTTATCCTTCATTTTTGAACATGTGTTCTTCTTATATCTAGTGGGACATTCACTCTTTACATGACCTGGTTTGTTACAACCATAACAAATTAACTCTACAGGTTTTGACTCTGGTTTCTTCCCTTTGTGAAATTTTGAGTAGGAGCCACTCTTACTCTTTCTCCTAATTAACCTATTAAATTTCCTAGATAACATAGCCATGTGATCTTCAGAGTCTGAATCATCTTCAGATGATTCCTCTCTAGCTCTTTTAATAGACTCAGGAGCTTTGGATGCCATTAGAGAGTGAGGAAGGAGACGAAAATGAAAAAGATGAATGCGAAACAATTTCGCGCTCAAAAATAGAAGTAAAGAGAGATAGAAACGTATGGAGCAAGCTAATGGGCATCGAAAACAGAGTTTGCAATAAATGCAAGAATGACATTTGAGACATGCGCCGAAGAATATGATTTAAACAAAAAATAATTAAAACTAGGTGGATACGACTAGGTGGGAGAGATTAAGTTCTAGGATTTATATCCTAAGACACGAAATACGAAGACACCAAGACGAACTCAATAAAATGACCAAAGGATCTAGACTCTAGGTTGTTAGACCATATTTTAGAGAATCCGCTCTGATACCACTTGTTGGTCCACCCAAAAGGGGGGTGAATTGGGTACGATGGTCAATTTTAAATATCTCTTGCAATAACTTAGTGATATACATGAGTATATTGGAATTGGATGCAAAACTAGAGCACAAACTAAATTGCAAATGTGAGACACAAATTTATAGTGGTTTGGCCGAGCCTACGTCCACTACCTAATCTCCCAATTAGAATTTTCTCAATCCAATAACTGATTCTCTTACGGGTGAGAACCAAACCATTACAACTACCCTTTTACAGGTTAAAGGCAAACCTATCCTTTTTCGAGTGTCCTTGCATGATTTTAGGTCATAGAGAGTGCGCATGAAGTTTCGGAACCATCAGAGACCCGTTCGATGCCAAAACATGTCGAAAATGGTGTTTTGGATCCAGTGGAGCTCGCTCCATAGAGGAAGAAATTTATGTCACAAATTACATCAATGGTTTGATCTCCTAGATCCGTGGTCCGATTGAGCTGAAAGTTTGTCATCTCATTGGTACCTGATATATCTTTATTATGAACGGTGACGATCTTGATCAGAGATACCTACTGTGAGTTATAAGACTCCAAACATTGTTTCATGGATTTTCGAATTTTCTTACGTAGTTTTGATCAAACAGTTGGATCTCCCAATCCCACCGTTGGATTGAGTTGAAAGTTTACCAGAATGTTGGTAACTAAATTATGCAACTTTTAACAGTTAAGATGTTAAATTGGTGAGTAGTGTGCATGATATTGACTATCTAAGTGAAAGTATTGCAACAGGAAAACTGATTTTTTAACAGTTTTTAACAACTTTTAGTTATGGGCCCAAACACTTCTATATAGGCTATTGACTCAGTTTTTTCAGCTCATTTGCACATCTTGCACTTGAGAAAGAGGAGAGAAGAGCTGGAGGAGAGAAATGAGAGGAAAAATTAGGGTTTGGTGATTTCTTGCTCAAGAACACCTAAGGTTTGCATTTTTCCTCCATTTCTTCCTTGAATCTCTCTATTAGTTGCATGATAGCTTTATTTTGAGCATGAGGGTTTCATTTTGATGCATGCATTGTGATGAACCTTGGATGGGTGGAAAACCAAAGTTGGAGTTGAGTCTTGCATGTCACATATGTGTGATTAGAGAGTGTTAGGAGTACACTAATGGTGAAACCCCCAAGTTTCTAGCAAGAAATTGGAAGGGTTTAGTTCAAATGACCTATACTTAGTTTATGACCTTAGACTTTTTTAAAATCTTTGCATGTCAACTATGTTGATCTAGTGGCCATTGTGGATGATTCCATGTTCCAAGATCAGTAAAATTCATGGCTGAACACGGTGGCCTAGTGTAAAATTGGCAATATGGCCTATGTATGAAAATTTTCAGATTTGGGGTTTTTGATGCTCTTGATATAAAATCTGGAAAATTATGCAATGTAGGTCTAATTGGACATGATTAGGGTTGTTTGATGATTGAATTCAGTGGGTTCTCATAATGGACACCCTAAGGTTGACTAATTTTGATCTAGGCTAAGTATTTGGCATTTTTCATGTACTTTGGTAATTTTGCATGTAATTTGGGGATTTTGCCCAAATTGAGACTTTTCACCCAAAGCAAGTCAATTTATGAAATTGACTTGGAGATTGTTTATGTCACACCCCGCCCGGGCGCGCCTAAACCGGCAGTACACTCACGGAAGGGGCGCGCATTTGGAATTATCACAATGGTCATATCATAGTACTTTGTCTATCTTGAGGTTGATTTAGGGTGGCAAATAACTCTTCCTCAGTGAATAGTCGATCGGTTGGATCATTATTCGGGACTGGGTTTGATGTAGGATTCTGATTTGGTTCATTATTTGGTACTTCCCTCACAGGAATCTTGCGTCGACTTTTTCCATGACAACGTCCATGTTCGTCTCTCATTCTTTCGACATTTCCTATCGTCACGCCGAATACTTCCTCATCAGTTACCCCTCCCCTCGTGACATATATCTTGAAGATAGAAGATGTTGTAACTGGCTCAGTGATCTACTTCGAAGTCCCATCAAAAATGTTGATGTTTGCTTCGTATAGCATCCTCATGATCAAGACTCCATAACAGAGGAATTCCTTTCTCAAAGGGTTTTGAATCACCCTCAACATTTGTTGGATGATGATTGTGGTAGGGAAACCTTTATTTTCTTCTCTATGCAATACAACACAAGAAGTTGGGCACTTGACATAGTGCCTCTAGTCCCCCTTTCTGGCAAGATGTTGCCGAATACGATCTTTCCAAAGCCGGCAAGAGATGGCTTAAGATGATTGTTTGAGAGGTTGGTGTACGCCGATTGAGTGTATGGCTCTTTGGCGAGGGAATTGAACAATTGTTCATTAGACTCAGCGATCTCTGCAACTGTCTGGGGTTCGTGTGGATCAATAATTCTCTTCTCAATCGGAATCTCTATAAGTCGAGCAATAATCTCGATGTTGATAGAAATTTTTATTCCCATGATTGTTGTCTCCAAAACAGGGCTGATCCCATCTTCTTGAAGTCTCACGCAATTCATGGCTTCGTAGAAGGATCTCACCAAGTTGTAAGAGCCGTGACCCTCAACTTTTGTTATGTTCTACCACCCCAGAGTTGCGAGTTTGTCGTGAAGGATTGGACGGAGGCGGAGATCTCTATTGTCGATGCTCCTCATAGTCATAACCTCCCTTTTCGGCAATTCCTTGAGTCTAGTGGGAATTGGTTCCCTACTACTAGAAGTTGCTCCTTTACTTGAGGCCATTATTTTGCTGAAAGGAAAATAAATTTGTGAAAGACAAAATATATTCCTAACATTTTTTTAAAAATTTATTCTTTGTCCGATAGACAATATTTTCTATTTTTTTATTTTATTTTTATGTTTATGTCATCATGTAATCAAAATTCTTCATTAGCAATATGATATATATATATATCGTATACATATATGAATGTATAGATATATATATTTAATCATAACTATACATAAGGCCTTTTTGTCACACCTGGGTTGCACACAGTGTCCCCTACCCAGGGTGATGAGTACCCCCGCAGGGCATACTCCAGCCATAGCACCACATAATATTGTCCAATCCCAGTACACAGCCCACTCAACAGTGTCTAGTACCCCCGGGATCATTTGTCCACACTATTCATGATGTGTGGACAAATGATCCCGGGGGTACTAGACACTGTTGAGTGGGCTGTGTACTAGAATGGGACAATATTATGTGGTGCTATGACTGGAGTATGCCCTGCGGGGGGTACTCATCACCCTGGGTAAGGGGAACTGTGTGCAACCCAAGTGTGACAGTTTAATTGGACCCAAATTGAGTATAATCATGGGTTTAAAATGTTAGAACCTATGTTAAATTGATATGACTTAGTTCATTTTGACTTTATGTTTTATATTGGCCTAATTGGGGATTTTGACCAAGATTTAGTCAATTGATGAAATTGACTTGATGTATAGTCTAATTGACTGATGTATAGTCTAATTGACCCTAATTATAATTGAATTTCATGTATATTTGTGGTTGGATCATGGGATCACCCTATTACATTCAATTTAGGTCAATCTTAGTTTAATTGAGTCTAAATAATCAAGTTGGGCAATATGGAAATTGGCTCAAGGGGGTAATCAATTTAGAATCTAATTGATTTTAGATTGGGTTTGAACATGGGGTTTTGACACACTTTATGACTGATTTTCAGTTGTGTGAACCACGTTATTTTCAGGTCTTGTGATTGATCTTGAACCCGTTTAGTCAGTTAGAGAGTTTTGGCGATTGGATTTGCTAGACTTAGCCAATCAAGAGTGAGTGTTCTTTTACTTTTGGATTATTTATATGTGGCATTGTAGTATAGAAATGTTTTAAATGCTTATGTATGATGGTATGCATGTTTTAATATTCCATGAAATACGTTTGAGCATAATTAATTGGGATGACAATTTGGGTTGAGGCTCCTAATTGGAATTTCCTCTTTTTGGGAATTCTCGTAAGTCTAGCGGCGATCCCAGTTATGTACCTGGCAGAAGGTTTTATGGCTTGTGTATGGGTAGATTAGTTTAGGCTAATCTTACATGCTGCACAACCCCAAAAATCCAATTAGGATACGAGTATTGTGTGTGTGTTCGGGCGCTGTGTGTCGCGCACCAGGCCTTGAAACCCCCATACTCAGGAGGTGTTAGGATTGCATGAGCATGACTACAAAATGTTATGCATCGTCTTACGTATGACTTGATGCATTATGTTAGCATGTATGTAATATATTTCGTCATCATGACAATTTCAACTGTTTTATGATCTTACCATGTTTTATAAATGCACGTATATGCCACTTGTAAATAACATTCACTGAACTGGCTGTAGCTCACACCTCACCATCTTCTTTCAGGATTTGATAGAAAAGGAAAAGGGAAGGCTTGACTGCGGAGCGTCCCTTGTTTTTGTTTCATGTAGGTGTTGTACATTTAGTTTTGTATTTTGATAATTATGTACATGATAACACCTAGTAATTGTATATTTAACACATAGTTGGGATGTGTTGGGTTTTGTATCATTTTGACGACTCTGGAATTTTATATTTGTAAAAATTTGGAGAAGTAATATTTTATTTTATTATGATCATGTTAGTTGGTTGTTAAGGATATACTTTTATTTCTTTTTGGGGATTCGTATATGTATTTGAGAGCTGACGGGACGTTGGGTGTACCGACGGAGGGTATACTCGAAGGTTCCTGTGCCAGTCATGACGTCACGTAGAATGGGTCGCGACACTTTTTCTCTTTTACAGGTTCAAAAATAATATGATACCAAATAAACATTGATTTAAAAATTAAAAGACTAGTGTAAATCAAAAACACAGACAGTTTTCAAGATAGATATAAAATATAAGTATGAAAACCTCTGATTCAGTAATCAGTAGTTAACGCAACTACTGATATAGTTCAATACAGTACTTAAGATATGAAATCAAGTACAACTGTATTTCTCATGAACTATATCTCAAATTCTATCTTCAGCAAGAATAATATCAAGTATGAATCAGTGCTAAGAATTTGAGTAGATACTAGATCAAATAGATTTTCAAAGATAGAATGAAAATATGCTCAGTATGAAAATCATTTGAATACGTAAAGGTATCAGTGAAAAATACTTTGAAAGTTTAGATAATGAAAAACATTTTGACGTAGACTAACTTTCAAAAAGTATTGGCACAATACATACAGATTGGCAAGTTGTTTGATCGTAAGTGCTGATATTTATAAACTTAGAGGGACATAATAGTTAGACATTTGAAGTTCAAATAATATGAACGTTTACACACAACGGCTAGAATGTATATGAAAATGGAAATGGAAACTGCAATTTTCACTAACATTCTGGTTCTTTTCAGATTTCATGAAAAATGAAAGTTTTAGAAAAACTTATTTCATGTATCAGAGACGATCTCTGATAGGTCTGAAAAAGACTCTGTGCAAAGGTCAGTTCTGAAAAAGTAAACTGATGTAGTGTACTTATTCGAACAGTGACGGTTGTTGAAAGTGAATCCGAGATAGTAAAATTCTAGAGAAGATTTCTTTAAGCGTAGAGGTAGGAAATAGATTTCCGAACCATGTAAAAATGTTTGTCTCCTTACATTTATTTTCTGCATTTTACTATTATATATGATCTATTTGATAAAAGGCCTCAACCAAATTAAGGAACACAAAATATGAGTTAATAATTGTTATAATTGGTCGAAATCCCCAATTCACCCCCCTAGGGTGTCCAACACATGTAATAACAAAGTCTCGCTTAAGAACCACTCTTCTCGTTCACTATTTAAAGGCACTTGGGACAAGACTAAGCTAAACTAGATCAATTGCTAGGTAGATCAGAGACATGAATTGTAGATCGAGGCTAGAGTATCACTCTGTCCTTAAGACAATTTTGTCTCGCCAAGGTGCTAACGGTCTATGACAATTGTCTCCCAGGATGCAATGATCTTCCTCTTGTTATTGCTACACTACAATAATCTAGATTTTTTATCCAATATTGCTAAAATCTCTCCCAAAATAAATGTCAAAATAAAGAAGAATGAAAGAGGAGGAAATTCAAAGAATTCTGAAAGTTTTGATGATTTTTCTGAGTTCTAGAGGGGCCTATTTATAGGCATTTGGTGGTTGTACATGTTGATGTAGGTGCGATCTGACGGTCTCGGCACACCTGATCTCACATTGTTGGATCGCACTTGATTGATGTGGGCGCGATCTGATGGTCTTGATCGCTCGACCAGGTTCATCAAACCTATATGCACCAACGGACGCATCTGATCCATTCGATCTACCTCGATTTTTGAAAATGAAAAGTTCTCCAATTCCTTGCAACGATGCGCATGTGCGAAGTTTAAAGTCTTGTGCGTCCAATGCACCCTAAGTCACACGCGCAGGGTGATGCACCATTAAGGCTTTGTTTAGCTCCTTGAATGCTAAGACATCTGTAGTTGTGTAGTTATCTCTTATGTGGTAAGTTTTGCTTTTCTAGTTTTCCCATGTAAGACACTATTTTACACATTATACACATAATTTTTCATTCATATTAAAATGGGTATGGCCAAATAATTATATATTCTTAATCTCCACATATTAGAGATTAATCTTTCACTTGGTCCCACCTAAAATCATATGTGGGTTCCACTTAATATTTAGCTCAGAGTTAGTAAAAAATCACGGTTTAACACCCATTTTTCCAACATTATCCTCAAGCAATGTTCATGAAGTCTATTGTCCAGCTTTTGGTGTCACACCCCGCTCAGACGCACCTAAACCGGCGGAATACTCACAGGCGGGGCGCGAATGCATTATAACAATTACCGAGTGCGCAGGTAAACAATTAAGTACAAATCTGATTTCATTAATTTTAGAATGTATTTTTGTACAAAAATATAGTTAAGGGAACATCCTCCCAAAATCTCCCTATAAATAAACAAGGGGTACAAAATATTGGCCCAAAAACCTCCACCCAACCCACCCTAGTCTCTTGTAAAAATGGTTAACAACAGAGTAAGTTATTGCCCAGTGGGTAAAATAGTTCGTGAATATGACAATTAATAAAGAAAACTTCATAATCAAACATCACGTATACACAACATAGCATTATAAACAGTACAACATGTATGTATGCATGACACCGTCTCGTAATGGTTTCGTGATTGTACGTCGCCATGAGTTCACGTACAAATGTCCACCCTCAGGAAAACCTAGGTTCACATTGTACGTCCCTCCCCAGGGACGTCGTCCTGAGTACACGTACAGATGTCTCTCCCCAGGTAATCTCGCGTTCACATTGTACGGCTCTCCTCAAGAAGTATCAGGAATAGTGAGCATTGCTCCAATAACCATTCCATAGATCAAAATAGTGAGCATTGCTCTAATAACTATTTTGTATGTCACAAACCACTTACATTCCTAGGTGGTGCTCATGTATGATGATCATGCATGTGCGGGTCCGGTCTTTACTATATTAGACAGGATTTGGCAACGTCTGGTGATTCTTATCAGGGTCGGCATCACCACGTGCGTTGTTAGGATGTTCAGTATCGCTTGTACAAGCAGATAGCTTTCAGATAAGACCAACCAGACCAGTCTCCGGTTGAGAGGTGAGACATGAGGCCCGCTTAAACACCAATCTTCTAGAGCAGCAAGTTACCTCCTGTTCACTATTTAAAGTTACTGAGGACAAGATTAAATCTGGTTGAGTCAGATTTACTACTAATCTGGCGTAGTAACAGTGTAATACATGAACTCCAAATATACAGGCATAAGTATGACAGGTATGAACATTATACGCAATAATGCAGTGTAAATGAATAATAGACATAATGATAAATGAATGAAAACTTTAATAAAAGTCATAGGACACGTAAACCTATATTTCGTTCCCCACCTTTAGATAAAACGTCCTTCTAGAACTGGCGCTTCTTTCCGAGTAGAGCTGCCTTGCACCGTAAGGAGAGTCTTTAACAGAGACTCTCAAAAAGAGGAGAGAGAAAATCACAATGAAAGTGATGAACTAACAAGTAGAGCAAGAGAGAGAAGAGAGAGTTGAGTGAAAATGAAAAGGGGTTTCCTTTTGTAGAAAAAGGAATGCCCAAACCTTCAGGCGGGTTGCCGAAAATATTTTTTTTTTATATGTAATTTAATGGTATTACATTTGGGACCAATGGAGTAAAGGCACATTATGGTGTTGGGTAGAAAACCATGTGGCAATATAGACAAGATGTGAGTACATAACAATGCTTAAATTGTTTTGAACGAAAAAAAAGAAAAAAAAAAAGTTTAAATTAACCCCTTTTCTGTCCATATGCAAGGAAGGGACTAATGGAGGCACATTATGTTGTCGGGTAGAAAACCATGTGGCGATAAAGACAAGATGTAACTATATAATAATGCTTAAATTGTTTTGAACAAAAAAATAAGCTTAAATGTCAACCCCTTCTCTGTCTATTATAAGGAACAAAAATGTAAGAAAGCATGTCAATGAAAAGAATAAAGAACGTTTGGTAACTCTAATTTAAAAAAATAAATTTTAATTTTTAGTTTTATTTTAATAAGAGTTTATTTTAATAGAGCTTATTTGAAATATATTATTTGGTAACTAAGACTTTAACATCTAATAAATTAGTTTAGAATAAGGATTAAAGCTTTTAGTAATTAATACTAGATGTCTTTTATTAAAATATTTTTTATTATTTTATTATTTATAGTAAAAATATTAAATAATTAAATTAAACATTTCTCAAATATTATATTATTTTATTTATATAAATGGTTTAATTAATTAATTGTTTATTTATTATTCATGTAGCAATAGCAAAAGTAGATAACATAATTATATTTACTATTCCTTAGTGTTTTATTACATACATTATTATTTTGAACAAATAAGTTATCTTTGAATATTAAATTATAATAGTCAAAAAAACATTATAATATTATTTCTATTACTAATATCTTAATTATAATTGTTATTCTATTTGTTATCATTTAAAATAAATAAGTTGTTTTTTAAAAGATTACAACATTATCTTAAAGTAAAAAAAAAAGGAAAAGGAAAAGCATAGATGTTTTTTTTTTTTTTTAAATAGAGGTTTAATCTTTTTTTATAAAGCTCTACTTTTTAAAAAAAAATTAAAATACATACCAAACATTCTATTTTTTATTAAACTCTACTTCAATTAGAGTTTTACCAAAATAGAGGTTTGATATATAATTGCCAAACGGGCCATAAATTTGTACATGTATGGTGACATTTAACATTTTGTGATAGGTCTAGCTAAATTCAGCCACCCTTCCCTCTCTTTCCACCCACCTAATCAAAAAATTGAAGAGACAAAAATGACCTCCTATGAAATTACCAAAAAGGACGACTAAGTTAAAACCTCCCTTAAACTTTTTCCCTCTCACTTAACCCACCCACTCTCTACCCTAAACCCTTCAACCCTTCAACTCTCCAATCTTCAATCATTTATTTATTTTTTTGTGTTTTTCCAATCAAAAGCCTTAATTTCTACCATTTTCACTCCTTTGAAGTGTTCGCAAGTGGTTTAGGTTGATTTGCAAAGCGTGGAAAGTGTTGAATGTGTTAAACTTATCTCTTGTCGTTCGATCTAAAATGGGAAGGGATACAACCCAAAAATGAAGTTCTTCACCCCTTATAGTACATGTATTTTGTTTCAACACTATTATTTTGCAAAAAATATACCCAAAATCGAAGAGTAAAAGGGGCGAAAATGGATTTCGAAACCCAAAAAATTGCCTTCGGAATCGTTATGTCCGACCTTGCGTGGCCGGACAGAACGAGGTATGTCTGACCCTGTTCAAACGGAAAAACCTCCTCTATTCGTCCCATCAGGGTCGGACAATGTGCTCTATGTGCGACCTATCAGGACAAACAGAGAAGGTTTGTCTGATCCTGACAGGTCGGACAGAGCATTTTGGGGATTTTTTTTGTTTTCTTGTTTTATTTTGTATGTAATACTAATTTTGAATTGTAATTCATCAGAATGATGAGGTACTCGACGAATCCAATGAAGTTGACTCTGGGATGGTGTTGGTTTGGGACTACACTGATGAGTTCATAACTGATATTGTTTTTAAGAATAAAGTCGAACTAATTGCATGGAAAAGGGAAGTAGGCCAGGCAAATGGTTTTTTGATCGTTATCAAGGGCTTGGACTCAGGGGGGACAAAGGGTAGGAGACCACGAATTAAGTTTGCATGTGAGAGATATGGTGTGTACAACCAAAAGAAATAGGAAAAAAGAAAGCCAATGATACCGCAACGAAGAAGTGTGATTGTCATTTTTTATTACAGGGTCAAAAATTGGCCACCGATGATGATTGGATGATAAAAGTTGGTTGCGGCACTCATAATCATTCAGCTGTTGTGCGGATGGAAGGGCATTCTTACACGGGCCAACTGGCAAAGGATGAGATGGAAATCCTTGTGGATATGGGTAGGAGTCAAGCAAGGCCCAAAGATAAATTGACTGCTCTGAAGCGAAAGGATGCAGATAATGCATCTAAACTGAAGAAAATATACAATGCATGTAACAAGTATAAATTGGTGAAACACGGTGGAAGGTCTCAGATGCAACATTTGATGGCGAAGTTAGCCGAAGAACAATACGTCGAGTGGCACAAGTTCGACAAAAAGACCAATCATATACAAACGTTGTTTTATGCACACCCAGTCTCGATAAACTTGTTACATTGTTTTCCCAAAGTTTTGGTAATGGATTGCATGTATAAGACGAATATCTATCGATATCCATTACTTGAGATAGTTGGCATTACATCAACTAATCTCATATTTTGGGTGGCGCATTTATAGTTGCATATTTAGACATGTTTTAGGAGTGTTTTATAGTTGTTTTAGGATGACTTATGCGTTAATTTAGTGCGTTTATGCTTGTTTTGAGTCATTTGTTAGTTTAGGAATAAATTAGTTTTTCTACATTATTTCGGTTTGTTAATTTATATGTTGGATCAATTTATGTTTTGAGTGTGTTAATTACTTGTTTTGCATTGTTTTGTAGGTATTTAGATGTGTGGAAGTGGCATGAATGATGAACATAACATATGAGAATATCCAATGATGTTTCATGAAGAACCCAAGTCAAAAAGTAGAAGAAATTTTGTTAAGTCCACAAGAAGGAAGTCAAGCGAAGCAAAGTCCTTAGGTGGAAATCATAGAACTTAATGAGTTGTTGTTATCTTTGGTTTTCATCGAAAGAGTTAAGCCAAAGCAACAAGAATATGCTCTAATCAATGCTCCAAAATAGGGGATTAGAAAGGTTAGGATTTCCAACTTATAGGCTTAGGAACTGATTTAATAATAAAATATTTATATAGGCATAGTTAAGAGTGAGGTGACATCGAACCTCTAGACCGTTCTACCATTATTTTCCTATCCGATTTACATTGCTTTGCTAGTTATTAATTAATTGTTTTCATTACTATTTTAATCACTCAAACATTCGAATTCGATTGTCTAGATAAAACTAAGGTTAAAACATGATAGCTAGTGTTCTAATTATCCCTGAGGACGATACCCGATTTCATCGGATTATATTATAACTTGGCACCGTACACTTGCGGTTTGCAATCAACAAGTTTTTGGCGTCGTTGCCGAGGATAATTATTAGTTTTCACTAATATCGTGTTCTTTAACTTTGATTTTAATTTAGATTTCTATATTTTGTTTTTTTTATTCTCTGATTTTCTTTCTTAGTTTCTGTTTTACAAGAGTTTATGCAAAGGGCAAGAAGTCTTGAAGTACTACCGTTTGATCCTGAGATTGAACGTACTCTTAGAAGACTGAGACAAAAGAGAAGAAGAGAAATCGAAGTAATGGCTGACGAGCACAATCAGTTGACCTTGAGAGACTACTTCAAACCAGTTATCAATGATAATTACTCGAGTATTGTTCGTATGCCTATTAATGCAAACAACTTTGAATTGAAACCGGCGTTGATCTCTATGGTTCAACAACACCAGTATGGGGGGTAGCCTACTGAAGATCCTACTATCCACATCACCACCTTCTTGGAGATGTGTGATACGGTGAAGATGAATGGTGTTACTGAGGACACCGTAAGGTTGAGGTTGTTCCCTTTTCTCTAAGGGACAAAGCACGAGCATGGTTGCAATCTTTGCAATCGGAGAGCATTGCAACTTGGCAAGAGATGGTACAGAAATTTCTTCAAAAATTATTTCCTCCTACCAAAACCACCCAATTGAGAACTGAGATTGGACGGTTCAAGCAACACGAGTCTAAGTCATTGTATGAAACATAGGAGCGTTTCAAGGAATTGTTGAGGAAGTGTCCTCAGCATGGGTTCCAAGATTGGTTACAAATTCCACTTTTCTATAATGGGATGACCTTCTCCACAAGAACTCTAGTTGATGCTGCAGCCGGTGGGTCACTTTTGACAAAAACGGCTACCCGAGGCACTGAACATGTTGCAGAATATGGCTAGCAACACTTATGAGATTCCGGGTGCACGATCAATAGTTAAGAAGGTGGCTAGTCTACATGAAGTTGATCCATTCACATCTCTTTCTGCACAGATGTCAAGTATTGTCAACCAACTTGCTATGCTCACTACTCAAAGTGCACAACCGCCTATTGAAAAGGCGGCGGCTTTACATATTGGTTCTTCAGGGAATGAGGCACTGGAAGAAGAAGCTCAGTACATTAGAAATCGGGGGTACAACTTTAGAAACAATCAAGGAGTTCCAAATCAGTACCACCCAAGTGTTCGGAATCATGAGAACTTTTCCTATGCCAACACGAGGAATACATTGCAACCTCCACCTGGTTTCTAAAATCAAGTTCAAGAGAAGAAGCCATCCTTGGAGGATATGTTAGGATCCTTTATGATGGAGACAAGAGCTTCAATTAAGAACTTAAAAGTACAAGTGGGACAGTTAGCCCAAACAGTGAATGCACAACCACATGGATCCTGGCCTAGCAACACCGAGATAAATCCCAAGGAACAATGCAAGGCCATCACTTTAAGGAGTGGAAAAGAAGTTAAGGGGGTTGATTCTACAAGCCAACACATTACATCTCCCCATCCATCTAGTCAAGAGAATGAGGAGCCTAACAAGGAAGCTAAATCAAGCAAAGAAGTGGAAGAATCAAGCAAGTTGGCTCGGTTCCGTCAACTTCCTAGATAATCCCCCTATTCTTAGGACTCCTATCCCTTTTCCCCAACGTTTCCAAAAGAAGAAGCATGATGAGCAATTTGCCAAGTTTCTTGAGATTTTCAAGAAGATCCCCATCAACATCCATTTTGCTGATGCTTTGGAGCAAATGCCCAACTATGTGAAGTTCATGAAGGATGTGATGACAAAGAAGAGGAAGCTAGAAGACTATGAGACGGTGAAGCTTACTGAAGAATGTAGTGTCATACTACAAAAGAAGCTACCTCAAAAGCTAAAAGATCCAGGGAGCTTCACTATACCTTGCACCATTGGTTCTTTAAATTTCACTAAAGCTTTATGTGATTTAGGTGCAAGTATTAACTTGATGCCTTTGTCAATTTTTGGAAAATTGGGACTTGGCGAGGTGAAGCCAACTACAATATTGTTGCAACTAGCGGACAGATCACTTACATACCCTCGGGGTATAATTGAGGATGTGCTAGTGAAGGTGGACAAGTTCATCTTTCCGGTGGACTTTGTAGTTTTGGACATGGAGGAAGATAGTGGTATTCCTCTTATACTTGGGTGGCCATTCTTAGCTACTGGGAGAGCTTTGATAGGTGTGCAGCGTGGCGAGCTTGCCTTGCTAGTGAATGATGAAGAGGTCTTGTTTAACATATACAAGACTCTTAAATTCTCATCTGAGGGGAATACATGTCACCGGATTGATGTAGCAGAAGTGGTTGATGCATGTGTGACCGAGGTACATGATGAGGCTACACCGGGAGATCCTTTATAGAAGTGTCTTGTGAGTTCAATATCTAGAGATGAGGCCTTTCATGATGAAGTCCAACATTATGCCTTAGCTCTTGAGGTCAACAATCCTGCGAGTACAATCACCGAAGCGGAAGATATTGAATCTTCTTCACCACCCGAGTCAGTAGAGTCTTCACCAGATTTGAATCCATTACCTGAGCATCTTCACTATGCATTTTTGGGTGAGAAGTCTACTATGCCAGTCATCATATCATCGGCTTTGTCTAGTGTGGAGGAAGAGAAACTATTACGCATCTTAAGATAGTACAAGTCTGCTTTGGGGTTGTCCAAAGCCGACATCAATGGAATAAGTCCTTCCATTTGCATGCACAAGATCTTGATGGAGGATTCTTACAAGCCTTCAATTGAGCATCAAAGAAGGCTAAATCCACCCATGAAAGAGGTTGTCAAAGCTGAAATTTTAAAGTGGCTCAAGGCGGGAATCATATACGCCATTTTAGATAGTTCATGGGTAAGTCCGGATCAAGTGGTGCCCAAGAAAGGTGATATGACTGTAGTGATGAATGATAGGAATGAGCCAATTTCCACTAGAATAGTAACGGGTTGGATAGTTTGCATAGACTACCGGAAGCTTAACAAGACTACAAGGAAGGATCACTTTTCCCTTCCTTTTATTGATCAAATGCTAGATCGGTTGGCAGGCTTCCATTACTATTGTTTCCTAGACGGATATTCGGGGTATAATCAGATAGCCATCGCCCCGGAGGATCAAGAGAAGACTAAATTCACTTGCTCGTATGGTACTTTTGGTTTTCGGCGCATGTCGTTTGGATTATGTAATGCACCGGCGACGTTTCAATGGTGCATGCTAGCTATATTTTTTTATTTGATAGAGGACATCATGGAGGTTTTTATGGACGATTTTTCAGTATTTGGGTCCTCATTTGATCATTGTTTGCATAACCTCTCCCTTGTGTTGAAGAGATGTGAAGAAACAAACCTTGTACTTAATTGGGAGAAGTGTCATTTCATGGTACATGAGGGCATTGTTCTTGGCCACCGAATTTCGTCTAAGGGCCTTGAGGCAGACAAGGCGAAGATTGTTACTTTAGAAAAGCTTCCACATCCAAAGAGTGTTAAGGACATAAGGAGTTTTTTGGGGCATGCAGGTTTCTATAGAAGATTTATAAAGGATTTTTCCAAGATTTCCAAGCCTCTTTGCAACCTCCTTGAGAAAGAAACTCTATTCGTGTTTGATGAGCATTGTGAGGAAGCTTTTGAGTTGATCAAGAAAACTTTGATATCAGCACCTATCATGGTGATACCGGATTGGAGTGAACCGTTCGAGATCATGTGTGATGCGAGCGATTATGCAGTAGGAGCAGTTCTTGGGCAGAGGCGAGATAAGATGTTCCTGTCCATTTATTATTCGAGTAGGACACTTGATGGGGCTCAGCAAAATTACTCAACAACCGAGAAGGAATTACTAGCGGTGGTCTTTGTTTGTGATAAGTTTAGATCCTACATCATTGGGTCTAAAGTGATTGTCTATACCGAACATGCCGCCATCCGCTACTTATTTGAGAAGAAGGATGCAAAGCCTCAGTTGATTAAATGGGTCCTCTTCCTTCAAGAGTTTGATATGGAGATTAGGGACAAGAAAGGGAGTGAGAATGTAGTTGCGGATCACTTATCTCGGTTGAAACTAGATGAGCAAGATGATGGTGTGCCTATTTTGGAAACATTTCCAAATGAACAATTATATGGGCTATTTGCTAACCTTCCTTGGTATGCTGATTATGTAAACTACTTGGCTAGTAGTGTCTTACCTCCGGATCTATCTTATGCAAGGAAGAAGAAGTTTCTACATAATGTGCACTACTACCTTTGGGATGAGCCCTTGATATTTAAGAGGTACAATGATCAAATTATTAGGCGGTGTGTACCAGAGGAGGAAGTGCAGTCTATTCTCCATGATTGTCATTTGTCTCCATATGGTGGTCGCTTTGGGGCTACAAGGACAGCGGCAAAGGTTCTTTAAAGTGGGTTCTATTGGCCTCCATTGTTTCGAGATAGTTATGCTTATGTGAAGACATGTGATCGATGCCAACGTCTTGGTACTATTTCGAGGAAACATGAGCAACCATTGACTAATATATTTGAGGTGGAGCTATTCGATGTTTGGGGTATAGATTTCATGGCACCGTTTCCCTCTTCATGCGGGAAGACATACATTCTCTTAGCGATTGACTACGTTTCAAAGTGGGTGGAAGCAATTGCCACAATTACAAATGATGCAAAGGTAGTGAAGAGGGAGTTCAAGCCGGGTCAAGAGGTTCTTTTATACAATTCGCGGTTGACATTGTTTCCGGGTAAACTGAAGTCTAAGTGGTCGGATCCTTTTCTTATTGAGAAAGTGTTTCCATATGGAACAATCCAGTTGCGTAGCAAGTAAGGCTCTCTTTTTTGAGTCAATGGACATTGGGTGAAACACTACTATGGGCAAGAGCATGCGCATGAGGACAATTTGTGCTTGGAGGACCCTAATTGAGGAGCTTGAAGGAAGTCGGGCGGATGACTATAAACCAAGGGCTTGTTGGGAGGCAACCCATCGGTTATGAAGTTTTATTATTTTTGGTGTTTTAATTTATTTATTTTTTAGTCATTGTAGTATAGGTTTGACTTTCGTGCCTTGACAAGTTTTGTTTTTTTTCCTTTCCAGGTTCTAAAGTAAGTTTGGGGGATCTCTTTGGAGCATTGAGGAGAGATGAATAGCACACATCTTCACCCAATTAAGTTTAGGGGGTTTTCTAAACTCCTCTATCTCTTATATGCCTCTATTTTTTTCTTTATTTGTTTATATCATGCATTGAGGATAATGCTTACTTTAAGTTTGGGGGGAGAGTTTTAAATTTTTGTCATGGTATGATAGTTGCGTATGCATTAGTTTAAGCTAGGTAGTCACATTCTTTTACAATTTTAGACTTACTTATGGCCGGCCAATGATAAGAGAACACTTTAGAGATATGAAACAATAGGAGAATGTAGAGAGTTACCTATATGTCTGTCTGCTTGATCCAACTTTTGTTGGGAATTGTTGGAGAGACTTAACCATTTGTACATGATTTTTTATCATTGGATTAAGATTGTTGGGAATGGACCTTTGCTTGCTAAGGCATATCTTAGATCTCTAGGGATTCTAGAACAAGTTTGATCACTACTTGAGGCGAAATCCTAGTTAACACACCATGAGGAAGATGATTTAGGCCATGTTTGAAAACGTTTGAGCCAAATAACCTACCTTACTTTTTATTGTATCAATAGTTCCCATTTTGAGCTGAATGTCATTTTCTTTGTTTCCTTTGCGTGATGAACTTTGAGCTTTATCTGTTAAAACTCCCTATTTTTCAACCTTTGTACCTTATACACTTTGATCTTGTTGGAGTGTTATTATTTGAAAGGTTGAGATGGAGAATGAAAAAGAGACAAAAAGGGTGAAAAAAAGGGAATAAAGAAAAGAAAAGAAATGTGAAGTTTGCTTATGGATTATATTGAAAGAAAAAGAAGAAACAGGGTGTTACACTCATGTATTGGAAAGAAATAAGTTTTGGGGTGTAGCATTCTATTAAAAAAAAATGAATGATGATAAGAAGCAAACAAAAGAATGGGAAGTGAATAAAAGTGTGAATTGTAAAGTGGATATATGCACTGAAAGAGGGGTTTTTGGTTTCAAAAGTAATGTAGTGGATGACAAAAATTGATCAAAGTGTTTAGGGTGCTTTTTGAGCTAAAATTTTCCTATTTTTCCCTACCTTTGAACCTAGGCCTTACATTACGACCCATGAAAGACTTATTAATTCTAAATGATGTGTGATCTACATTAGTGAAGACTGGTGTGAAAAACTTGCCTATGAAGTTCCAACTTAAATCATTTATTTTGAGATCTTACAGTTAACACTTACTTGCACTTGTTCATGAATTGCATGATTAGTTTGATGAGATTAGTTGTGTACTTATGTGTTAAAGAATAAAAGATGAAACTTGGTGAGAATTGGGTTGAGAAATCTAGACAATTTTATACTCTTGAAATTTTTTCCTAGAAGTGAATATTCCTTTTGGTGTAATCTTGGATGCCATGTATGTGTTTATAATGTTGAGTTAAGTCTTTAATTGTGCGAGATTGTGTCTGTAGTAGGGTTGTGATAATTAGGAGTTTCAGTTTTGTTTTCCTTTGCTCGAAACGATCAAAGTCCTTAGTTTGGGGGTATTTGATAGTTGCATATTTAGACATGTTTTAGGAGTGTTTTATAGTTGTTTTAGGATGACTTATGCGCTAGTTTAGTGTGTTTATGCTAGTTTTGAGTCATTTGTCAGTTTAGGAATAAATTAGTTTTTATGCATTATTTTGGTTTGTTAATTTATATATTGGATCAATTTATGTTTTGAGTGTGTTAATTACTTGTTTTGCATTGTTTTGCATTGTTTTGCAGGTATTTAGATGTGTGCAAGTGAGCATGAATGATGGACACAACATATGAAAAGCCTAGATGATGTTTCATGAAGAACTCAAGTCAAAAAGTAGAAGAAAATTGGTTAAGTCCACAAGAAGGAAGTCAAGTGGAGTAGAAAAATGGCTAAGTCCACAGACAGAGCACAACCCAGTCTCTGGGCGCCGCGGCGCACATCGCGGCGCCAGGTGATCAGTAAATGAGGGTTATGGGCGCCATGGCACCCATGAGAAACCAAACGCAATGTCGTAGCGCTGGAAAGTGTGAAAATGAAAGAACTGGGCGACGTGGCGCCCGAAGAAAACTTAACACAGCGTCGCAGCGCTGCTTGACTATTCATCTTCGATTGGTTTTTGGCAACTTTCTAATTTAAATTGGACACGACTTTGGGCACACAAGATATCAATTTGGAGGGTTTTTCAAGAGGAAGACATTGGAGAAGAAAGAGGAAACGGGTAGAGTGAAGTAGAGAAGAACATCAACGTCAAAGATTATTGAAAATCTCTACAACATTCAGTTTGCTTTCCTTTGTTATGTTTCATGCTAAATTTCATACTCTCTGTTTTCATGTCTTTAGTTTTGAACTAAACCTCGTTTCTAGATGTGTAGATTGATCCAAACTTGAGATTATGTCTTAAATTTTATTGCTGAATTATTATTACTAAAGTTCTTAGTTTATTTATAATTTTCTGTGCGTAAAGCTTTTGATCCCCTGATCAAGGATTGACCGATCGTAGACTCAAGGTAGATGTTTCACAAGAGGGTACCTTGGGTTGGAATATGGAGAGTATAGCCTAGGTTATCGTGAGACTCACAAGGAGATCGAGACCCTTTGAGGTCGCTAGGTGGAAATCATAGAACTTAGTGAGTTGTTGTTATCTTTGGTTTTCATCGAAAGAGTTAAGCCAAAGCAACAAGAATATGCTCTAATCAATGCTCCAAAATAGGGGATTAGAAAGGTTAGGATTTCCGACTTATAGGCTAAGGAACTGATTTAATAATAATATATTTATATAGACATAGTTAAGGGTGAGGTGACATCGAACCTCTAGACCATTCTACCATTGTTTTCCTATCCGATTTACATTGCTTTGCTAGTTAATAATTAGTTGTTTTCATTACTATTTTAATCACTCAAACATTTGAATTCGATTGTCTAAATAAAATTAAGGTTAAAACGTGATAGCTAGTGTTCTAATTATCCCTGAGGACGATACTCGATTTTATCAGATTATATTATAACTTGGCACCGTACACTCGCGGTTTGTAATCAACACGCATGTAGCCATGGAAAACAAGCACAAAGAGACATGGGCACTTGAGAAGTTGAAAGATCTGGTGGAAGGGTGGCCACAACCAAAGGTTTTTGTTACCGATAAAGAATTGGCCTTGAGGAATGCAGTGAAAACGGTTTTTCCAAATGTTATAAATTTGTTGTGTAGTTGGCACATTAACAATAATGTTTTGGCGAAATCAAAACTGTAGTTCAAGAATAATAATGACCACTCGGCATTCTTGCACATTTGGCATGGTTTGGTTGATCCAGAGTCAGAGGAGCAGTATGAAGATAATTGGAAAGTGCTTAGAAAATCTTTTGAAGATTATCCTATGCTCCTTCGATATTTAACCGATGAGTGGTTGTTGAGGCACAAGAAAAGATTTGTGGTGGTTTGGACAAATGAAGTCATGCATCTGGATAATGTCACAACAAACCGGGCCGAGAGTGCGCATGCAAAATTGAATAAACACTTGGGCTCTTCACAAGGAACTTTTGAGACATCATGGATCACTATTCATTCTCTGTTGTTGTTGTTGTTGGCCCAGTTATGTCCAAGAAGGGGAGTGAATTAGACACTTAGCAGATTTTAACTATAATGTGCGGAATAATGAAAGCAAATTAAACAAAGTATAGCATATAGATACAATAAATGAAAAAGAGACAACGCAATCAGGATTTATAGTGGTTCGACCTCGCCTACATCCACTACCTAACCTCCGCAGTTAGGATTTCTTCAAACTCCACTATGGATCTTCTTACAGGTGAAGATCAAACCGGTACACTTTCTCAACTTACAGGTGTGAGAACTACCGTTTCTCAACTTACGGGTGTGAGAAGACCGTTTCTCGACTTACGGGTGTGAGAAGATCATTTCTCAACTTACAGGTGTGAGAAGACCATTTACAACTTTGAGCAACACTTGCTCTAGCCCAGTGACTTACCAGTCACTACAATTTGAATACAAGATGAGATATGATTCCCTTTACTCAGAATCAAAGTGATACTTACAAAGTTTTGGATTGAACCTTCTGTTAACACAGATTCAGCAAAATATGTATGATTAAGTTTGGCTTAAAACAGGTTCATAGAGCTTTTGTCTTCTTCAATGGATTTTGAAAATGATGAAGATGAAGATCAATCAATCCAGAAGACTTGATGTTTTTCTTTCAAAATGATCGTAAGTTCAAGCACAGGGAGTAGACGACTAACTTTCAAAAGTTTTTTGCACAAGTAAAAACTGTTAATTCATTTTTTTAATGAATATCAGTTTTCGTATTGATTCATGGTTTTTCTACTCTAAGGCAGCACACATATATAGAAATAATATAGGCGCAATGGACTTGGTGAATTTTGGCGCTCTAGGTTATTTCAAATACAACGTCTACATTCTTTCCCGAAATGGATTGATTCAACTCTGTGCATATTACGACGATAGCACCTGAATCATCAGATCATTCACGAAAAAGGAATGTTCTAACGAAGTATAAGAACATTCAAAAGGTTCTTAAGAGTTTTTGTACGGTTCTGAAAATTTTTCATACAGTTCTGAAAAAGTTAACAGAAATAGTGTCAATGTCATAACAGTAACATTGTTCAATTTGCGTCCTGACGCTTAATATCAACTTTGTCGTTTTGTTACTTGAGGGCGCTTATGAAGCATAAGCGTCCTGCTGAACAGTGAAGTGAGGGCGCTACTTAATCGTAAGCGTCCTGACTTGTTTTACGATAAAACGACTTAAATCATGAGGGCACTACTCGACAGTTAGCATCCTGTTTTGTTTTAAAACATTTCTAAAACAATGTTAAGTGCACTGAAGAATAGTAAGCGTTCTGAAAGTTATTAAGTTGATTCTAAGGATGAGGACGCTCCTATACAAGTAGCGTCCTGATAGTTTATTCAACTTATAACTATCAGCGTCCTTAAAAATAAAAATCAATTAAAAACTAAGAGAACTTTCAACAAGCTGAAACTAATTCAGTGTCCTGACACTTTCAAAGGTTGACTAAAGGGAGGCCGCTACTTACAAGTAAGCATCCTAATGAATTAGTTCTTCAACCTTGAATGAATGTCAGTATACTAATATTTTATCAACGTCCTGACTCATCAAATCCAGGAAGGCGCTGCTAAACATTAGCGTCCTGAAAGATTTTATAAAAATGATTTTTGATTTCTCGATTAAAGGTCGATAACACAAGATATTTCTGAATTAAATCAAATATGCAAATGTTTGAAAATTAATTCGATCAAAACATGCACTCATGCATATTGCTGAATCAAATGGCAGAGAAGGTTCTACAACCTATCATAATCTAATCATACTACCGAACATCTTCAAATGATCATGGTCTTCAAGTAGATCTTTAATACGTTCGTCATGCATCATTGATTCTTTGAAACCTTCAAGTAAGATTAAATATGTCATGTATGCAATAATATCATAAACAGAATGTTGTTTGTAATCGTCAAAAGATCTTTCATATTAGGGACGTATTCTCGAAAGGGACATGAGGATAATTGGTTCAACAATCTCCCCCTTTTTTTTATGATTTCAAACACATTACTATAGGCTTTGAAGCAAGCTAATAAAATGATGTGATTATGCATGAGATGCAATACTAATGTTCATTGTTCCATATGATATGAGTGTATTTTTCGGGAATGGACTAAAAACTCCACTAAGAATCCCCTTTAGTGTTAATCTCACCCTAAATATATGATGTTTCAATGGTATTACTCCTCCCCCTTTTGAAAAATCAAAAAGAGTAAAGTTTCATGAAATATGACTCCCCCATATAGAGAGGTAAGCATCATAGATCAGTCCCAGAGAACATGCCAAGCTCTCTTCGAATATGAACAAACTGGTCTTTTGGTAAGGCTTTAGTAAATATGTCAGCCAGTTGTTCTTTGGTTCCTATGTGAGATAATATGACTTCACTATTGTGCACATGATCCCGTAAAAAGTGATGTTTTATTTGAATATGCTTAGTTCGGGTGTGTAATACATGATTTTTAGATATGTTAATTGCACTAGTATTGTCACACAAAATCTCAGCATAATGAATAAATATTTGATAATCCTGAAGTAATAAGTTGTGGCTAACCATTTGTTAAAAAAGAGTTAAAACACCTAAACTAAACATAAATAATTAAACAGTTAAACTTTTGAAACCATGAAATAGTTAAATTTGCTATTAAAAAAAATAGTTAAATTTGGCCAAAAAAATTTAAATTTAAATATGTCTAAAAGCCCAGTCCAAAGGCCCGATTTTAAGGCCAGGCCCAAAGGCCCAGTCCATTTACTTTTTGGGTTGGGTCTGGGCCAAAACTTTTTAATATTGGCCCGGCCCAATTATTCTTAGGCCCGGTGGGATTGGGTCGGGCCGGGCCAAATGGCCCAAATTGCCACCCCTAGGAGGACCTATGGTGTGGAAATGATACCTTTCAAACATTTTTCTCTAATTTTTATCATTGCTCTTCCTTCCATAATAAACCTATAACTAAGTTTGCGAGGAACCTTGAGTTAAGCGACGCAGTTCTTCTGTCTTGGATTTTCATCTAGGAAGGAGTATCTCTCCTAGGGAGGAACAAGATGTGGTGTGTGGCGCCCTACACCCCAGATCGCCATCCCTCATAGATCGGTGTGCAAAAGTGCTGGGGTGGGACTCCCGGCGTAAGCATCCACGACCACCTCAAATCATCCCAACATGAGATGATCGGGACCCTGCAAGCCTCAACCAGACTTTCACATAGAGTCCCAAAAAAAAAAAAAAAATTGAACCACATCAAACCTGATAGACTTAACAATTCTAATATCAATGACATACACATGGGCAGGGCGTCGCTGTCGCACTATGCGTCAGCAGCGGCAACTTGAACGTCGATGGAAGTGGAGGAAAAGAGTCAAAGAAGAAGAAATAAAGGAATAAAGGAGGGGGGAGTAGGATAAGACGAAGACAAGAAGAAGAAAAAGAAAAATAGAAGTTACAGATGCATTGAGATAGGGCGAACTGGCAAAGGCGAAAGAAGAAGCAGCTCACCGGACGCCGGAATGCCGATAGAGCGTTGCCGTCACCTCACTAATTCGCTCAATGTAAATCGCACTTGGCTAGGATTTCGATTTACACAAACTGTGATTAGGGGTGATGAGCAATGAGTACTTTTTTTTTAGCGAATTTTAGGCAACTCCACAATTTTCTCATTCAACTTCTCCTTAATGAAGAATCTGTCGACCTCCACATGCTTTATATGATCTTGTTAAATTGGATTATGGGCAATATCACATGTTGCTTTGTTGTCACAATATAGTTGAATTGGCTGTGTAACTGGATAACCCAAATCCCTCAAGAGAAGTCTTAGCCATAACGCTTCACAGATTCCTCGTGCCATACATCTAAATTTAGCTTTTGCGCTTGAGCATGCAACAACATTCTATTTTTTGCTTTTCCAGGTGACTAGATTACCACCTCCAAAGGTAAAATAACTTGAAGTAGATCGTCTGTCATCAATTGCTCCAGCCCAATCAACATCAATATATGCATTGACGCTTTGGTAATTTGCATTTCTAGTGAATAAAATTACTAGGAATAGGCTTTAGATACCTCAAAATGTGCATGATTGCATTCATATGTTCACCAAGATTGTGCATAAACTGATCGACAATACTCAATGCATAGGCAAGATCTAGCCGAGTGTGTGCTAAGTACATCAATCGTCCTACAAGCTCCTGGTATCTCCCTTTATCAACTGGCACCTAATTAGACTCAATACATAACTTGAAACATTCTTCAATTGGTGTATTAGCTAGTTGACCTGTTGTCATACCATTTTCTTGTAACAAATCCAGAGCATATTTCCTTTGAGACAAAAAAATCCTTTATTTGAACGAGATACTTCAATCCCAAGAAATTTTTTTAAAGGACCAAGATCTTTCATTTCGAATTCCTTGGACAAGTAATTTTTTAAGTGTTCCTTTCTTCAGGATTATTTCCAATAACTATTATGTCATCTACGTACAACATAAGTGTAGTGATCCTATCTTGTCGTCTCTTCAAGAATAAAGTGTGTCTAAATTGCTCTGATGATAGTTGAAAGCTTTCATAGACTTTGTGAACCTTTCGAACCATGCTATCGGAGATTGTTACAATCCATACAAGGGCTTCTTTAGTTTGTCCACCTTATGACCATGCACTTTTGATATTATGCAAAATGGTGGCAGATTCATGTAGACTTTCTCATGAAAACTCACCATGTAGAAATGCATTCTTCACATCAAACTGTTGTAATGGCCAAATCCAAGTTTCCAGCGAGAGATAATAAGACTTGAACAGTGTTGATTTTGGTTACAGGGGCAAATGTCTCTATATAGTCAATGTCATATACTCGGGTATACCCCTTTGGTACTAGTCTTACGTTGAAACATTCAATTGAACCATCTATTTTGTATTTCACAGTATACACCCATCGACATCTAACTGGGTTCTTTCCTGATGGAAGGTCAACAAGTTCCCAAGGTTTATTTTGAAGGATTCCATTTCTTCTTTCATAACAACTTTCCACTTTGGATCGGCTAAGGCTTCTTGCACATTGTTATGAATAGCTACAACAAATAACTAATTTACATATGACTAATTTGTTTCTGACAAGTGATGATAAGAATAAGATACATAATGGCTCATGGGGTATTAAACTCTATTAGACAATTCAAGTTCATATATGGGTTTAGCAATACCTCTGGTGTGATGTGGTAATTGTTTTCTAGCTAGGTGGTTCAGGAACACCCTGGGCAAGCAATTGGTGTGGTGTATTGACTACATGTGATGGGAAGGGCTCAAATGAAGATGGAATCACTGCTTTCGTTTTTGCGTGTTCATCCAATGCATGGTTTGAAATTATACCAATCAAATCCAATTCATCCTCTTCTAGATTAACTGCCTCAATTGGTAAGAGAACATCATCAAGGTTTGAAACTTCGACTTCACCCTACACTTCAACCTTTAAAAATCGAAATTAATTCGGGAAAGTTCGAGAAGTTTTGGAGAATTATTGTAAAAATTCGCCAACTTAAAGAAGTTTAAAGAATTTCTATATAGATGTTAAAATATGCATAATTACTATTAGAAATGATGAAAACAAACATAAATAGACACTTTTCACATATAAAAGTATAAATATAATGGTTTGAAACATGTGTTTTTACATTAACAATGTTTAACGCACATCGCACATGTTATGAATTTTATATTATTTACTTGTATCTAACAATTTTTTTCTATTTTTAGGTGAAGAGATTTATGAAAGATTTAAGTTGACTTTAATATGCTTCAATTTTAAAGTGTTGAGACTTGATAGACCATTTCCTAAAAGGACGAAGCAACATTTTTTAAAATTTAACCGCTATAGTTAGTAGCTCCCAAAAACTTATTTAAGTTGTGGTCTCATTATTTGTATATTGTTTAAAATTAAGATTTATTTATTTTTCATGAATATTTTTTAAATCATGTATATTTATTAATTGTTTATAAAATCTATACATTTAAAATCTGATTGTGGTTTTTTTGAATTATTATTATACTATTATGTGCTATTGAAGAAATTGAATGCAAGCTAATTGACTGAAATTAGTTAAAATATAATGTATTTTCACTTTATTAAAAAAAAAAAGAAGATACTAGTGCGAAGATTACACCACGAGGCATACTCTACAAGCACAAGGACAACAAAAGAAACAACCCTATCAAAATACAAAGTCGATAAACCAACATGGACCAAAAGAACCCCAACACCCACCACCTCAAAGGACACCTCAGGCCCTACAAAAAACCACTCTAGCTCCTACTCCAATTAGAGATGGAAAACCGATCACTCAAGTTAGAATATGCCACCCAAGTACAAAGACTTGATAAGTTTTTAACAAATACAAAATTATATCCACATTGACCGACGTCCTTCTTCCTCTCCACTTTTAGTTGAACCCCCTTGGAAGTATTGATGTTCAATATAATTACAGTATTGATGCCATGACATCATGCTGTAATAATAGTTTTTGTAATCATCAACAAACTTCTCGTACATCTATGGGTCAACTCTGGTTAATACTCCCAAGCTTGGATAAGCAGGATCACAATGAAAATTTCTTCCATGAGAATGTGTCACACCCCGCCCGGACGCGCCTAAACTGGTGGAACACTCACAGTCGGGGCGCGAATGCATTATAACAATAACCGAGTACGCAGGTACACATTTGAGTACAAATCTAATTTCATTAATTTCAGAATGTATTTTTATACAAAATATGATTGAAGGATCCTTATAATTAACAAGGGTTACAAAATGTGGGCTTAAAAACCTCCACCAAGAACACTCTAAACTCCTATGAAAAATTGGATAACAACGGGGATTGCTCAGTGGGTAAAATAGTTCGTGAATATGATAATTAATAAATTAACTTCATAATCAAATATCAATATACACAACATAGCATCATAATCAGTATAACATGTATGTATGCATGACACTGTCTTGTAATGGTTCCATGATTATACGGTGCCTTGAGTTCACGTACAGATGTCCATCCCTAGGTAAACCCGGGTTCTCATTGTACGTCCTTCCCCAAGGTCGTCGCCCTAGATTCACATATAGATGTCCCTCCCCAGGAAATCTCAGGTTCTTATTGTACGTCCCTCTCTAGGGAAATATCAAGAATAGTGAGCATTGCTTCTAACTATTTTGTGGATCATAAACCATTTACATCCCTAGGTGGTGCTTATGTATGATGTCAATGCATGACCAGGTCCGGTCTTTACTAACATTAGACAAGATTTGGCAGTGTTTGGTGATTCTTATTAGGTCAGTATCACCACGTGCAAGGTTAGGATGTTCAGTATTACTTGTACAAGCTGATAGCTTTCAAATAAGACTAACCAAATCAGTCTCTAGTTGAGAGGTGGGACACGAGGTCCACTTAAATATCAATCTTCTAGAGCAGCAAGCTGCCTCCCTTTCACTATTCAAAGTTACTGAGGACAAGACTAAGTCTGGTTGAGTCAGATTGACCACTAATCCGACATAGTAACGGTGTAATACATGAACTCCACGTATACATGCATAAGTATGACAGGTATGAACATTATACGCAATAATGCAGTGTAAATGAATAGTAGACATAATGATAAATGAATGTAAACTTTAATAAAAGTTATAAGACACGCAAACCTATGTTTCGTTCCCCACCTTCAGATAAAATCTCCTTCTGGAACTAGCGCTTTCTCCTGAGCAGAATCGTGTTGCACCGCGAAGAGAGTCTCAAAAAGATGAGAAAAATCACAAAGAGAGCAAGAGAGAAAGAGAGAGAGAGAGATAGAGATAGAGTGATTTGGTGTGAAAAATAACAAAGGTGGGAGGGGGCTTTTTATAGCCAAAAGGGTGCCCGAACCTTCAGGTGGGCTGCCCGAAGTTCGATTTTTTTTTTTTTGTATATGTTTGTGGGTTAAATAAGTGAACATATGAATAGTCTGATGAACCAACACCTTGATATTCAGTCCATCCGGTAGGCTTTACGCTACCATAGTTGTGATCACGGGAATAGTCACTTTGATACTCATGGGGCAAGACCCATCCAGTTGGTCTTACATCATGTCACATTGATGTACTTTCAAAAGAAATGTTGCCTTGATATTCATCTGGCATTATCTACCCGGTTGGCTTGATACTGATATTTTCTTGTTGATTCCAATTGTAGCTCCCGTGAGATGATATGGCTTCATTGTTATCATATTCTTGTTGTTGACATCTTGGGTAGCTATATGATGATGATGATGATGATATGGCTTTAGTGTCACCTTCAATGCTCATGCTTCCCATAGCCAACTCAATATTATGAATATTTGTATGTTTTGATCCAGACGTATGACCACACCTTTTACATCCATATGTTTGTCTATGCATTGATGATGGACGAGATTCATGGTCAACATCTTGCGTAGAATGATCATATTGACTCTCTCCAGTAAATGGACTCATTTGCATCTGACTTTGTTGTTGCCTCTAACCTTGACTCCATTGTTGTGATGCTCCACCACCCACATTATCGCCATCGCCATCATCATCATCATCATCATCATCATCATTTTCATCATCATCATCGTCATCTGGTGCTTGTGTGAGTCATCATCACGGCCATCATTGTTGTTGTTATCATCATCATCATCATCATCATCTTTGTCATCGTCTCCATCAACCTCACTATCACTAATTGATGATATTGAATACTCTGTTGTTGGGAAATTAACTTTTGTGGCCATAAATTCATCAATATCAACACCCATCTCTGCTGCAATGTACGAACTTGGTCTACCACCTGGTTCATCCATCAAAGGTTGATTTGCATCCTTAACTCATTCATACAAGGGATTCTCATATCCTTCTTCTAAAAAGATTTCTGTCAAATCAATGGGATCTTGAGGAAGACCAAGTTTCATATTTGTTCTTATATTTTTTGCACAAAGTCTCATGTTATAGTGAATAAACACTAACTTTTGCAACCTGTCGTGCCCTAACCTATTTCTTTGTTTGGTGTGAATCAACCCAAAAGTACTCCAATTTCTTTCACACCCTGAAAAAGATGCAGTTTGTGACAATATTTTTATAGCAAGTACCCTTAAATTAGGGGCGAAGCTCCCATATAAATACCACCATTCAACTGCCAAGAAAAAAGAAAGAAAAAATAAATAAATATTAGAATTAAAAAAAATTATTATATTAAAAAATATAATATGATTTTATCACCTGGATGTGTATTTTTTATTTAGCTTTAAGCTGCTGGTGACCCAAATGACCCCACTGCATCTTGGAAGAATTTTAACTACAAAAAATAAATATACACCATATAAACCTCAATTAAAGAAGTTATGACGTACTATATAGTTATAAAATTATAATGTAATCATATCTTACTTCACTTAATGCCTGAGCTTGTTTACCACCTTCAGGCAATAATTTTGTAATGACTTAATTTAATACATATACCAATTCAGAACTTGTTCCAATCTGATGCTTATATTGATTCAGAGGGTTCAAGAAATATGCTGAAAATATTAACAAATATAGTTAATCGCATTAATTTATAATATAAAATTTACGGGTGTGAGAAGACCGTTTCTCAACTTACGGGTGTGAGAAGACCTAACCTTGTTGAATATGAGAATATCAACTCAGTAGTTTATCTAACTACTGTTACAACCTTGATACAATATACATAATATGAAATTAAGTACAACTGTATCCTATGAACTATCTCTTAAATTTCTCTTCCAGCAAGAATCATATAAGTTAAATCAGTGCTGAAAATTTGAGTGAAAACAATTCAAGCTTTCAAATAGATTTTCAGATAAAGATAAAAATTTAGCTTAGTATGAAAATCTTTTGAATAAGAAAAGATTCAAATAAAACACTTTGAAACCAAAATAACTTAAGCTTTTTGAATTAGATGAAAATTCGATTAACTTTCAAAAAGTGTTTTAGCTCAGAGAATTTTCGGTGGTCTTAACAGATTGTTAAGTTATGGTATATATAGACTTATAGAGATGAAGCTGTTGTTCATTTGAATTTGAATTTCAAATATGAATGTTTACTCACAACAGCTAGAATGTATTGCGAAAAATGGCAACTGCACATTTCATGAACATTTTGATTTTCTCCAGATTCACAAATAAGGAAAGTTTAAGAGACGTGGTTTGTGAATCCGAAAATATTTCTTACAAATATAGAAAGTTGATTTATGTACGAAAAGTTGTTCTGAAAAGGTGGGTGAAAGGATGTACGCGTCAGAACAATAGAAATATCATTTTTATCGTTTTGTTCCTTTAAGGGCGCTCATATAGCATCAGTGTCCTACCGAATGATGAAGTGAGGGTGCTACTGACTTGTAAGCGTCCTAACTTACCATGACACTTAAATGACTTAAATCTTGAGGGTGCTAATCGACAGTTAGCATCCTGCTTTCTTTTAAAACATTAAAAGTATGAGGGTACTACTCACAAGTGAGCGTCCTGAACTTTGAAAACTATTGTTTAAAACAATATTGAGTGCGCTGAAGGACAGTAAGCGTCCTGAAAGTTATTAAGTTGATTATAAGAATGAGAGCGCTCCTATACAAGTAGCGTCCTGATAGTTCATTCAACTTATAATTATCAACGTCTTTAAAGATAAAAATCAATTAAAAACTAAGAGAACTTTCAGCGAGCTGAAGCTGAGTCAGCGTCCTAACACTTTCAAAGGTTGACTAAAAGAAGGCCGCTACAAGTTAGTGTCCTTATGAATCAGTTCAATTCAACCTTAAGCGTCCTAATATTTTATCAGCGTCCTAACTCATCAAGTCCAGGAGGGCACTGCTAAAACATTAGCGTCTTGAAAGACTCTAGAAAAGTAGTTTTGACTCGCGAATAAAAATACGATGAATGCGAATAAAAACTCGGTAAATTTCAAATTAGTCATAGAGAAGTTAAATCATTTGAAATACCGTAAAGCGTATGATCAAAATACGAAAATGATTAAATTTTGCTGAGAGCAAATTGGTTGATAGATTTTATATTCTAAGTGCTGATAGACTCAAAACTTTACTTGGGATGTTCAATAGGCTTGTGAGCTCAGTTCCTTGATCTTGATTCTTGATGAATCTGAAACACTTGGCAAGATCATTAGATACATAGATTAGAGATATTTGAAATTATCAAAACATTCATGACACAGGGTTCATTGAGATAACAACATTATTCATCAACTGATAAATGAATTTTGCATCTTTCGTTTTTTTTTTTTTTTTGTTGAGACATCAACAAATTTATGGAAAATTGTTTTTCCATCACAGTATACCATAAAATTTATTATTGACAATCTAGTTGGCCTAGTCCAACCATTGCACATTACTGTCACACCATATTGTGACCAACTCTTCTTCAATGTTTTAATGTAGTCTTGCAGTCCATTATACTCATCATCAAGTAATCCATGCATAAGTTCATATGCTGAAGGCCCCTTGAAACCTGGTCCACATCTTGCAATTTCATTGATGGTTGGTTGGTAATATGGATTGTTAGTAGCAACATTTGCTGGGATACTGCTATAGAAAAAAAATTAGATATCATTTTGGTTAAACTTTTGTTCACGCTTCCACCCCCAAAAGCTTCTTTAAGTTCTTTTTTGTCTAGAACTGGGTCTAGAAAACATATTAGGGTTTAACGGGGGACTCGATTGCCTTGCACTTGTTGTGCGCAAAAAGCCACCCCCACACTTTTGTTGCCCTTGTGGGTCTTCCCTAATATTATCACGTCGCAATGAACTACCTCCTACCTCTTGAAATGATGAACCACAGTCTTGTCTCATCATATTCATTCTCCATTGTTGTTCAACATCCCATCAATCAACCATAGAGTTTCTTACTGCTAATCTATGTTGTGTCTTTTCATAGTCTGTCGTACAATCTGGAGGATAGCCGATGTTTGAATCATCATTGTCATAGGTACGCGGTGGTTGTAGCAGAACTTCTGTTAATGCTTCTCTTTTCTTTTCCTTTTCAATTTTTTCTTGTACCTTTTCTTGTAGGGACAATTGCATTTCTTCTCTAACGGGTCTTGGACATTGCATACATTTTGTTACATTTTTGAAGCTACCTGCTA